>APFE030565623.1:94658-114716 GCA_000404065.3 Pinus taeda | reverse complement strand
CCCAAGCTCATTGTACCTGCGTACTTGTACGCTCTGTAAGTCAAGGGATGGGTGCGTACTCCTGTAAAGGTCAAAAGGCGCGAGTTTCATCTTAAAAAAAGTTACTTGTGGTCACTTCTAGAGCTTTCTAGAAGAGTGTTTGACGTGTATTGAGCGCCTCCAGATGGTTCATGCATCCCTATGATAGAGGAACTTATCCCATCAAGAGAGGAGCTACCCCATCCAAAGAGGGAGTATCCCATTGATGTTGGACCTGAATAACTTCCTCTAGAACACTATAAATACAGGCCTTGGGCCAGAGGAGGGGAGGTTGAAAGCTGAACATTCCAAATGGTAGATGCTGCTGGAATTAGGACTTCCATTGTAAGCTTGTGAGGAGAGATTACCATCCTTTCTTGTTTCATTTGGAAGTGGGTGAGCTTGTCAAAGTAGAGGAAAAATCTTGCTGGACCCTGGGAGGAACTTGCACAACACCAAGGCTCAGGTTGTAATGGTTTCTTTCTTGTTTCCTTAATACAAATAAGTCCATTCTTCTCAATGATTTGTTGTTAATGAATTGTTTCATATACTCCTTGGTCTATATGTTGAATATGCTTTGTTTTATGGAATATTCAGGTGTTATGTAATCGTTTGATTGTTAGTGTATGCAGGTTTCAAAGTGAAGGAGGAGCTCATCTGGATCGACGAAGCTAGGCTGCTACAACAAGCGTTGGACTTAAGGTATGATCGAAAAACACTTGGTTTCTCATAGGATAATGCATGTTTAGAGAAGGATTGCTCTTAATTGTCTTGTTTGTCACGAGAGAGTCTTAGACTCCTAGGGAGGTTAGTTTGGCCAGCAAAAATAACTCTTTCCGCATGACACATGGGAGGACATGAAGAACATATTCTTGAAGAAGTACCAAGACTATTACAAATCCAATGAAGATATTTTCGGTATGATACAAGGGGAAGATGAAAGTTTGGAGGACTATGTAGATTGATTTCAATAAAACCTTCAAAAATCAAAGCATAAGTATTTCCAAAAAGAGATCTTAAAAACACTCCTTCTTAAAGGAATAAAAGATGAATTCTTAGAACTCTTAAATCTGATAGGAAAAGGTGATGTTTTTCAGTTGTCATATGATGATGTTTGTGAATTGTGCATAAGGTATTCAAGAGGAATCTCCAAGGCTGGTAAGATTCTAGAGATGTTTGTTCTTTCTTTTCCAAATCTGCTACAAGAATAGGAGACATAAGAGCTGAAATCAAAGATTTACTTGAACATTTTAAAGTTGATTTTACTAGATCTCTAAGCTGAAAATTGGATGTTTTGCAGGTTCAGAAAAATGAAAAATTTGATGAAGTGTTTTGCCCTCATGACCGAAAGGAGCATACCATAGATGGTTACTCTTCCTTATCTAGGATGGAAGTATCATATCAAAGAGGTGAGGAAGTTCCAACAAGGTCAAAACCATGGAAATCATGGCCTACACGTATGGTTCAAAACACTTCTTCTCCATTCTCTTACTTGCATAATCCATTATGGAATACTCATGTTCTAGGGCAGCCATGTCAATTTCAATATAACCACCAAGCTTGGCATGGTTTACCTTATGATTGCATGACTACTCTCCCTCATCTTGTAGCACAAGCACATTCTCCATATTCTCCACCAGCTCTTCCACAACATCCTGCTTGCATATCATATTCATTTACACAACCTAATCAACCACATCATCGAAATGCTCCATTTCATACACAATGCCTTGCTCAACTAATTCCACACCCTCGCCACAATAAACCAGTACAACATGCTTACAATGTTGAACTGCCAAATTTATCCACCCTTCCCACCCATTCTATCTCACATGCGCCATTAGAGAAAACCTACAATGAGATTCAGAATGTTTCAAATGCAAAAATTGTAGAAGCTATGGAAGAAAATGAGGTTTCTTTTACTATGCATCAACAAGCTATTTTAAAAGCTCATGAACTTCATGATATGATGGCTATGCGAAATCAAAAAAGTAAAGGATATATTGAAGATTGGTTTCACTCCATCATTTGTTTGCAACATCACTCTATGCTTCAACAATTTTTGATACCATTTTTTGAAGGGAAGTTGGCTTTTCAAACCCTAATATCCATTAACATGCATTTTTCAAATTTGGGTATGTGCATACGTGAAGCCTTACTTCGAAAATGGCTTCACTGGAAGTACTCATATACGTAGTAATATTCATTTTTCAAATCAAAATAAGTTAGTGTAGAAAATAAAATAAATAAGAGAATAAATAAATACATTTTGTTTTTCCATGTAAACCTAGTTGTTTTTTGTTGCAACATGCTATGCAAATCAACATCGGTGATAATTTTTTTATTCATTTGTATATGTAGATGATTTATAATAGAAATAACAATTCTACAAACACTTATATTCATTTTTATCATCAATATAAAAAAAAATGCTTGAATATCATTTTTTGGCTTGCGGGCTTGATGGAATTTCTGCAAAAACAGTCGGGACAGTCATATTTTGAGGGACCAAAAGTGAATATTTTTAAAACCTGTTTCTATCCTAAGTAGCCATTGATGTCTACTTTCTAACCCAATTTGAATCACTCAATTTGGATTTGAAACGAAAAAGTTAGAAACAAAACATTGACAAGGTGTCTAATGGGCAGCTCAGGAACAGAGTTGGGACAGTCAGTTTTTGAAGGCCTAAATGAATGAATTTTTAAAACATGTTTCTATGGTAGATTCCCCTATGAATCTAGTTTACAATACAATTGGAATCACTCATTTTCGATATCGTATGGGGAAATTATGATCAAAATACTGACTATCTATCGTAAATCAGCACCCTTAAAACTATGTCTTTCCGGTTCTTCCTTACAGTAGTTGACCCATCAATTCTTCTTCTCTTCAAAACCTGTTTCTATTGGAAATAAATAAATGAATATACTTTCATTTCCAATTTGAATCACTCGAATCCAATATCAAACGAAAAAGTTATGTTCGAAATATCAACTGTTGGTCTAAGCCGGGTAATCGAAAATGACTATGTTATGCAGGTTGTTCTAACTAAAATTGACATATCATATCATTGAATTTCTAAAACCTGTTTCTACTAGAAATAAACCTTTAAATTAGCTCTCATTTGGCTTTGGAATCACTCAATTTCGATGAAAAACAAAGAAGTTGTGATTAAAACACTGCAGGTTAGCATGATTGGCCACTTCTCTTCCGCAGGTGACAAATAAATTTTACTTTGTTATTTTCTCCGTGGATTTGTTCTACAGAGTAACTACTTGTTAGTTTTTTTGCATAATTCTTGGATTAGGAGAGCCCGATCACCTCTCTTTCTCCATGATTTAATGTTTTATTGCAGGTAGACACTCGTTTTTTGCAAGTCTTGGGAAAATAAAGAAGGTCAATTTATGGACGAGTGATTTTTGAAAGAAATTTTATGAAACAAAGGGAGTCTCATCCAACTCATTACCCAACGGATTCATAATAGAACAAATGAAGAATTGATTTCCATTTTAAGATTCATGTCATGACTTTGCTGCCAAAACATTTTTCGAATAGATCATTTTTTTGACATAACATCATAGCTATTGTAACTCAATTTATTTATTTACATATTGCTTTTTGTTGTTTCTTTTCTAATTTCTCTTATATTTTGTGTTTCAGGTGTTGCTTCATTCAAAGTGCAACTCATCCTCAGCATCAATGCAGTGAACAGCTAATTCATTCTTTGCGTGTTTGCATTTTATGGTTGTGTATTTTGCTGTTCCTTTTCTGAAAGGACAGCATTTGTGTGCATTTCTGTCGTTCCTGCTGTTCCTTTTTCAAAGGGACATCATTTTCGTTTTGCTATTTATTTTCTAAAGGAATAGCACTTTTTGGTTCAGCGATTCAATTTGTTGTTCCCTTTTCACGGTTCATTTTGTTGTTCCTTTTTCATGGTTCATTCTGCTGTTCCTTTTCGAAATGGAACAGTTGTTGTTCCTTTTTGAAATGGAACAACACTTTTGCACTTTCACATTTTGTTGTCCCTTTTCGAAATGGAACAGCTGTTGTTCCTTTTTGAAATAGAACAACACTTTTGCACTTTCACATTTTGTTGTTTCTTTTCGAAATGGAACAGCGGTTGTTCCTTTTTGAAATGGAACAGCACTTTTGCACTTTCACATTTTGTTGTTCCTTTTTCGAAATGGAACCATTGTTGTTCCTTTTCGAAATGGAACAACACTTTTGCACTTTCACATTTTACTGTTCCTTTTCGAAATAGAACAACTGATGTTCCTTTTCGAAATGGAACAGCACTTATGCACTTTCACATTTTGTTGTTCCTTTTCGAAATGGAACAACACTTTTGCATTTTTGTTGTTCATTTTCGAAATGGAACAGTTGTTGTTCCTTTTCGAAATGGAACAGCGCTTCTGCACTTTCACGTTTTGCTGTTCTTTTTCGAAATGGAACAGCACTTTTGCATTTTTGTTGTTCCTTTTCGAATGGAACAGCATTCCTGCACTTTCACGTTTTGTCGTTCATTTTTTAAAAGAATAGCACGTTGACACTTTTCATTTTTATTGTTCATTTTCCAAAGGAACAGCACCTGCGTTTTTGTTGTTCCTTTTATAAAGGAACGACACTTTTTGCTGTTCATTTTCTAGAGGAACAACACTTGCATTTTTTTGTTCCTTTTCTGAAAGGAACGACACTTTTACTTTTTGCTGTTCTTTTTTTCCAAATGAACGACATTTGCATTTTCACATTTTTTTGTGTGTATTTTTGTTTTTTGGTATGCATTTTCTTTGTTATTTCCTACATAGACCACCACTTTCTTTTTGAGTGTTTTTGTTGTTCCTTCAAAAAAAAGCAACACTTTGAAAATATTTTTAAGAGCAACCCTTCCTTTCTCTTGTGGGATTATTCCTAGTTCATCTCAACCACATTTTATTGATTCCCTTTTATGGTATGAAGTACATTATTTTTATGAGGACAAGAATTATGGATTCTATTGAAACAAGTTAATATCATTTACATTATGATCTTTAACAGGACAGCTCTTTGATGATAGTTTATTTTCAAAAGAACACAATTATTTATATACTACTTTACTGCATTGTTTTCTACTGTACATGATACTGATTGATTATTTTAATACCATGTTGATTCCACCCTTCCTGGATATAATCTTCTCTATCTATAATACATGATCTTATGGGTATATTTTTCTATTGACATGTTCAACTTCTTCCACCATCCCTGCTCTTAAGGAGTACTGAGCCTCCCTCTTTTTATCATAAAAATGCGTAATAACAACAAAATTTTGTTCGCAGATAGAGGATAGGGGGTCTCATTACGAACCAGCCTACCATGTTCATAAGGCTGTAACAAAGTGACATTCCCATTATGGCCACCACACCAGGGTTATGATCCATTGGATAGCCAAATTATCCTTGGAACAGGAGGTCTCATCACGAGCCGGCCTGATCACTTTTGCTACATCCCAGTGAATGGCAGTGTGGTTCTCTGGTTACCACGCCAGCGCACTGATCTCTTCTGTAGAACAGCACTGAAACTCTCTAGTTATAAATTGAGGATTCTCGCTCATATGGGTTAAAAAGCCACCCTGCCAAGGCTATGGACGCTGCTGGGAGCAGCGGCTCTGTTTATGGTATTGAAGTTATATCTTTTCGTCAATTATTATTATAATACCCTTTTCTTATTTTCTTTTTATCAGAGAAGTTATTTCCTTAACTTTTTCCCTTTTTTGAACCTTTATGCATGAGAAATTGTTTTACGATCAATCACATCATTTTCAGCTAGAATACCGTCAGCAAAGCATTTTTTTAACATATTGTTGTCCCTGCATAAACTATCATCAATCCAAAGCGTCCTATCTTTTATTCATAACTATCTTTATACACTCTGCTCTCATTATAACCATAACTCTCGCTGACCTATCATTGATATGTGTACTCTGTTTCATTTACTGTTGTATTGTTCATTCCCTTGCCTTGCCGTCAGCACAACACCTTTCATATGCTTTATGGTCATGGGATCATTTTTCCAATTGGAGGGGGGAATGTATGCATTATGGGATTGCATGTGATATGATTACTACACTATGTCATAACTTGTTGATTTGATAAGTTTTTCTGATTGAAATTTTTGCATGCATCTTAATCTATTGTTATTTAAAACTAACACTATGGTCAAGAACATTGTATGCACAAGTGTGATTTGTTTACAAGAGAACAACAAGTATGGGCAGAATTCTATTCGTAGCATGACGACGTCATTGCCACTAACCGAAGAGGCTCGAGCACCTCGTGAATGCGAACAATGCTTCAGACATTATGTGCTTACCTGGATTTCACCTTTTGCATCACCTTCAGCGCCAACTTTGCCTACATCAGCTTCAACAACTGTCAATACATATATGTCATTCCACATCTTTCTTTTGGAGGTAAAACTTGAGGTAAAATAGCATAATTTTCTGATTTGTTACGAATTTAGGAGAATTTCATGAAAATCCATTTTAAGCATTATTTATCATCCTTCATTGCATAGTTTTCACCACTTCCCTTTTTTTCAGCAGCATATCATTTCCGAGTGTGGGGGAGTGTTCCTTCATTTCTTTCTTATGACCACGTCATTCATATTCTTTATCATCCATTTATATTCTTATTCATTCTCAACACCTCCCTTATTCCATGTTGTTTTACACCAAGCATAGAATTCAACTGCTAGTCGCAACCACCTCTATTTGTTTTCTAGCATCGCATGAGGGCATGCTAATTTTTCAAAGAGGGGGAGGAATTGCTATGCATGATGGATGTTTTATCTTTTCTTTCTCATTTAAGGCATACCATTTCAGTGTAGAAATTGATTTCCATAATATTTTTAAAACTATGAACTCAATTCTTGTGATCTCTAGGAAACACAGATATACTATTAAAATACACATACCTAGATAAATTCAAGATAAATTGGTTCATAAACTTTCGGAAATCATGCACTCTCACCTACAACCACTTTGTTTATATCTCATGATCCGTGCATCAAAACAATCCGATTTTTGGATCATAGAGGCATTCATATATTACAAATCTATTTGCAACATTTCAACAAAATCTGGTTTGTAGTTTTTGGGAAAATGGTTAATGAAGGTTGTTGTTATTCATATCATATTTTGCTGCAACTTAATTGTTATGCCTTCATCAAATATTGTTAAAATTGAATATTCATTAATTGAGGAAGAATTCATTTGTTCTATCCATTTCATGAACTGAGATGAACATATTTTTTTATCGCTTGGTTAACACATGGTTTTTGTCTTTGGGTTGCATGAAGACTTGCAATATATTCAGTTTTCGTTGCATGAGGACATGCAACATATTGAGTGTGGGGGTATGTTGGGCCGTTAATATGCCATTATTATTATCACTTTTGAACACTTATCCCACCCATTTCCACTAATCTTCATTATTGTCATTTATTATAATTTATTATTATAACTCCATTTTATGATGATTTATGCTCTTATATTATTTATTCTCCTTTATTTCTAATAAATTGATGATTATGAATTATTTTATCAATGATAGTTCTATTAAGTTGGTTATAACCTTATTCATCATTTTTAGCCTCCAAGGTAACTTCCAGATTGAAGATTTGATTTTTAAATCTGCCAATTCATAAATTCGTTGGTTTAAGGAGTGACAGTTTTGCGGTTGAGATTCTGAGCAAATGAAGACGAATCTGGAAAATCTGGAACATGGGTTTTGTCCAGAACGGGCCCAATTAACTTCACAAAGAACGGTTTGCCCAAATTCGGCTTGTATTGGGAGAAACGCAGGATTTTTTGAGCACGATTTTCTCAGATTTGCAGTTGCGGCCATCCTCCAAATCTCAGCTGCAAACCCAAATTCGCCTTGCTTTTGTTGAGAGATGAAAAGAAATATATTTTCTTGTTGATCATCTGGTTAGAATCAACCCAAATTTGTAAAAGAAATCATGTTGTAATTATCTATGTTGTAACTGCTCTCTGATCTTTCTCTATTTAAATGAAAACAAAGATCAGAGATGGGGATGGCTTCAGGATGGCTTCAGGAGGACTTCAGAATGGAGGGATTCGAATGATGGAGAATTGATGATTTGAATTAGAGATTCAGAAGCAAGGATTCATGATAGGATAGGAGGAAGAAAGGATTGTTTTATGATGTAAGTCTCAAAGCTTCAACTATTGTAATGATTTCACCATTTAATGATTAATACATAATTTGGGCGTTGTTGTTCACTCTTTTCCTTCTGAAGTAACCCAGCAGCGTCCGCCGGCGGCTAAGGGCCCAGCCTCTGGTGGAGTACGCTGCTGTTGTATATTATCTTCTTTGGTTTATGCGTGGTTTGCTCATCAGCGTGATTCGGTAATCTGATTTGTTTTATTATTTTACAACACAGCTCTGTTACATTTGATCTACTAAGTGATATCGTTTTCTAAGACAGAAATATCATATTGACTTTGCAGCGCATTGTTGTTTCTTTAATTGCTGGTATAAATGGTTTTTACCGGATACCATTGCGATTTAATTATGGAATGTCTGTGTTGTAACATTTGACCATTGGTATTATTAAATTCATCTTAGAATTATATTTCCTTGCGATTGTTGAATCTATGAACGTTGTTGCTCCGTGCTAAAAGACAGTCGTATTATTTATAATTAAGACTAACAACTGAATTACCAAGATCAGATTACTATTATGGTGTGCCGTGTGTATTTATATTTGACTTTCCAGCATTGTCTTATATTCCATCATTAATCAATGCTGTTCTATTTCCTTGTGCTGTTTGATTTGGCTTCGCTGTTGTTCATTTCCATTAATTAAAGTTTGTTGTTCAGATTCCTTTAATTCTAGTTTGTTGTTCCATTTACGGTCGTTCCATTTTAGACTTGTTGTTCCATTTCCTATTTGCTATTCTATTTTACTTTCTGTCGTTCCATTTACTTGTATTTGTTGATTTGGTGTGAGAGAAGGTCGAAGGCTATAATGAGCCTCAGCAGTTGCTGCCTAGCTCCCAGACCTATGGTCCATGCTCTAATTTCCTTTCCATCAGTTTCTAGAGGGATGGGTTATCGCTTCCGCACCCTTGACTGATAAGCTGCCTTGTGTGATTTTATCCTTTGAAGTAATTTAGTCATAGTTTAGCATTCCTCTGCCCTTGTATTTTTTGAACGCTATACTGCAAAACATTACTCTTGAGTAAATAGCCACCTCAGACTGAGTACACTCTTGAAATAAAAAGTCGTCCCTGGGTTGATAATTAATGTGAGGTAATTAGGTGTTAAAAAGACCTTTTTTATCACTCCACAAGGGCATCATAGACAAACAGAATGCACTGTGATGTCAAATGGTTGGATCGACCAAAAGGGGAGAACCCTTATAAACTTCCTGGTTAGTTGTCCCAAGGGGACAATGTTTATGAAATATGTTGATGCATCTTCACATATCAAAGATGCAAAAACTTTATGTGATTTGCTAGATGTGTTTATTTTGGAAGTGGGTGCAGAACATGTTGTCCAAGTCATAACGGACAATGCTGCATATTATGTTGTTGCTGGAAAGATGCTTATGGAGAAGCATCCTACTTTATTTTGGACACCTTGTAATGCACATTGTATTGATTTGATGTTGGAGGACATAAGGAAAATTTCCTTTGTCAAAGATATTGTTGAGTCATCAAAAAGCAATACAAAATTTATATATAATCATACATTTGTACTTAGCTTGATGAGAAAATTCACCAACAACAAAGAGTTGGTTTGCCCTGCCATTACATGATTTTCCACCAGTTTCATCTCTTCAATCCCTCTTGAATTCTATGTGGGATGTGAAGAAAATGTTTCTTTCAAAGGAGTGGTGTGCTTTGACAATGAGCCGCAAACCAGAGGGAGAGGCCATATGCAGATTAGCTTCATACCAGGAAGACTTATGAGCGGGAGTGCAGGAGGTGTGCACTGTTACTGAACCTTTGGTAAAGGTTCTTCGATTAGTTGATAGTGGGAAGCCCACAATGGACTATTTGTATGAGACCATGGACAAGGCAAAAGAATCCATTCGGGCCTACTATGATGATAAGAGAAATGAGGAATTTCAGAGACAACTCCTATGGGAAGTGATTGATGAACAATGGAACAACACACTCCATCGTCCCATTCATGTTGCAGGGATCTACCTAAACCATGTATTTTCTTACCCATGTGGGTTCGTATTTGATGCTAAGATCATGGATGGATTCTTAACTTGTGTTTAGAGGATGGTGCGATCTCCAGCAAAACGTACAACAATCTCCAAAGAAATGTGTTGCTTCAAACCCTTGCGCTATCACCTACACAAATCCATAAAAGAATTCCAAACCCCAAATATATATACAAAATTCTAAAACACCAAATACCCATGTGTTGCAAAATAATAAGGGTTAGAAAAATAATTTACAAAATATTTACAGATGTACAATATTTATAAAATAAAATTACAAACTCCCATTAGCATATTTATTATTTTTAGCCCAAGATCACTATAATGCGATCACTGTAGATCTTCTGAGCATCTTTTAGAAATAATGTCACAATAATACCAGCTATCAATGAGGAAAAGAGAGCATAAATCCACAATGTTACTCTTAAGGCAATCTTATCAAACAATTGTCAATTCAATGAGGAAAAGAGAGCATAAATACACAATGTTACTCTTAAGCCAATCTTATCAAACAATTGTCAATTCAATTATCCCTTTTAGAGCACTTGTATTTGTTAATGAGAATGCAAATGGATGCAATAAGATGCAATGAAATGCAAGATGGAGCAGCCAAGAAAACAATGATTGCAGCAATAAGAAAGGCACCCAATTCACCTAGAAAATGCTTATTCAAGATGATGCACAAGATGCAAGGAACCAAAGCCAAGTGAAATTAGAGGACTGCCAACCACTTTTCACACCACTGATATGCTTAATTCAGACCTTATGCAGTATATATCAGAACTCTAATTGTTATGACAGCCTTCAAGAAATGATAAATAATGCAAGCCAAAACAATGTCAATGATAAAATATGCTTGCAATTTGATTATTATGAATAATGACAATTTTCACCACAAGAAGAAAAAAAGGTGATCAATAAAAAAAAAAATTGGTGCCAAAAAAATGTTGCCACGGTTACCAATAAACAATTGTTCAAGAAATGACAAATAAATAATGATTCTTAACACAACTAGCAACTTCAAAGATTACTTAGATAATAAAAATGGCAATGTGCCAATTAGGTGTAAAAGAGAAAAATTGAATTCCCTATGAACAAATCTGATTACTTCAAGATTTCTCTTATCACAATTATAATTAGACAAGTGCTTTAAGAGTGACTTGGATCAACAAGTTAGCAAATCCACAAACATTGATTATTTCACAATGAAGAGCAATGTGTTCACTTGTCCAATAACTAATGAAAGCAATGACAAACTAGAATTATTCTTTTAGAAATAATGTCACAATAATACCAGCTATCAACGAGGAAAAGAGAGCATAAATCCAGAATGTTACTCTTTAAGCCAATCTTATCAAACAATTGTCAATTCAATTATTACCTTTTAGAGCACTTGTATTTGTTAATGAGAATGCAATGGATGCAATGAGATGCAGCCAATAAAATGATGATTGCAGCAATAAGAAAGGCACCCAATTCCAATGGAAAATGCTTATTCAAAATGCACAAGATGCAAGGAACAAGAACCAAGTGAAATTAGAGGACTGCCAACCACTTTTAACACCACTGATATGCTTAATTCAGACCTTATGCAGTATATATCAGAGCTCTAATTGTTAAAACAGCCTTCAAGAAATGATAATTTATAAAAGCCAAAACAATGTCAATGATTTGCCAATGATAAAATATGCTTGCAGTTGTAGCAAACATATCAGATTTGGAAATTACCCAACAATCCACAAAAAATCACTTATATGCACTCAATTTGACTTCAATATTAATTTTGAATGCCTTAGGTGATTTATTAGTGAATTTAGGCATATCTTAGATGTGTTTAGGCCCCAAATACATTGTTGTCATAAAATGCTTCAGAATTATAAATGAAGTGCAAACCAAGAGGCCTAATGGATTTTTGGGGGGGCTAGAAAGCTTGGAGATGACTTCCACTTCCTGCAACCACAATGTTAGCAAGAAAATCGCTGCAAACATAAGATGTTAGTCCACTATAACAATACAATAATCAGAGATGACTGAAAATAAGGCTTCAATGCTAGGAAAACCCCAACACTAGGGCTAGTGGAATCAAAGGATGAGGTTAGGGTCCAAAGAAGGGAAACAATAGGCCAAGAGAAGCTAGAAAGGTCCATGGTGAAGGGAAAAAAGCACAATAGGGTTGTCATCAAGGAGAAATAGGCCAATGAAGGGGGGCAAAAGGGCTAGAGGCCGTCTTAGGGCCATGGCAAGGCCAAAGAAGGCATGCAGCTAAGGGAAAAATCCCTCTAAGGGTTGCGGTAAACGAAAAGAGGCCCTAAAAGGGGTTGTCGCTAAGCCTAAAAGACTATTGTTTTAACAAAAAGCCCCTTAAAAGGGTGGTTTGTCAGCGGCACCGCAGTGAATCGAAGGGGGGTGCGACAGTTTGTAGTCGGTGGCAAATACAGGTTTTTGGATGGTTCAATGGCATTCGAGCACTGGTCAGAGGGTAGTGGTCAGTTGTTGCAAGTGGACTCGTGTCGTTTGGGATAGTTTCAATGGAAACGACATTGTCTATGGTGGTTGACCGAGCTGTGTGTTTTTTGGAAGAGGAGCGATGGATCGAACTAGCAATGAGGTGGGGATGTGGCAAAGGAGAAAATCCATTGTGTGATGGGGAAGAAGGTTGGTTATGACAATGGAGATGCTAGTGGTATGAAGATTTTTGCAGCAGCTTGGCTGGGTGCTACGGTGATCTACATGGCTTTGTCTTGTAGGCGACAACAGAATGGGTGTGTGCGAGCAATAGCCAATCAACAGTTGTTTAGTTGGTGATGGTCGGTGATGGCCATGTTTCTCTGCTCTGCGAAGGAAATCAAGGACAAAAATTAGTATTGACCCCTCACACGCGCTGCAACGAGGTTTTTGAAGAGGCTAAGAGTTGCAGGTCTGATCCAAGGGGCCGAAATATGAAGAGAAGTCGAGATTTTTGGTGAAGCAAATAGTTTGACTAGCGTTGACTCAAGGAAGAAGAACTACTTCAAGGAATCCTTATGACTTGGTCTTGGAGAAGTTAATAGGTCAAGGGTCTTGGTCTTGGAATTTGTCACTTGAAGATTCTAGAAGAAGAAGAATTCATTTGGGTTTTCCTCTCAAGTTGGAGAGGTTTTGGCCCTGGTTGATCACCTATATCTTGTGTCTGTTGTCTCATTGTTATTTATGATTTGGTAGTTGTTTGATGATAGTGAATATAATAATCAAGATAAAGAAGAAGCTAATGAAATGAAGTAAAAATACATCACAATCAGTTATCATTGCAAGAGAATTCACCTCATCCCTTTTCCCTAGATTTCTCAACAGTTGGACCTTTCCAAAATTCTTTAGAGATCGAAATTCCAGAACAACTACTTGTTGCAACTCAAAATTTATGTATCAAGCTTCAAGTAGCTCCACTTGAAATTGGGGAGGATCCTAAGCATGGGGATTTTCAAGGATCTAATACAAGTATTCCAAGTTATGATGACAACTTCAATAAGATATATCCCAAGAAAATACAAATGTGGTGGCACAACAACATTACAGATGTTCGAGATGTTCGAACAAATGAATTGATTAAATAACAATCATCAAAAATCGAAGGCAAGTAACCAAATACATTCAACTTTGCTCCAGTGGCCAATGTTTTGGAAGTATATGAACCAAAGTTATTTGATGAGGCAAAAGGAGGACTCGAATGGAAGGACATGGTAGTGGAACATGAGAATTTGATGAAAAATCATACTTTAGATTTCATAGCTCTTACACCAAAGAAGAAACCCAGTGGCTACAAATGGGTGTACAAGGTCAAGGCAAACAGTACACTTGACAAGTACAAGGCACAATTGGTTGCAAAAGGGTTCTCTCAACGAGAGGGTATTGACTATAAGGAGGCATTTTCTTCTACAACAAAGATGAGCACCCTCTGATTAGTACTAGCCATGGCAACACAATTTTCCTAGGTCAATTAAATGGACACGAAGAAAGCCTTCCTCGATGGGGATTTGGAGAAAGATGTCTACATGTATCTACCATAAGGATTCCAGTTACTAGGGATGGAGTATCTTGTTTGCAAACTTAAGGTGGTCTTATATGGCTTAAAGCACACACCTCAGGCATGGTACATTAAGATTGACAGATAATCAAATGAACAAGGGTTCCAACAGAGTCCTTTGGATTCCAATCTATACATTAAAAGCATTGGTAATGATAACATTTCACTTTCATTTGCATAGATGAAATTAGTATTACAACAATGAAGCTACAATAGTGAAGCAAGTTCTATTGAACAAGCCAAATCCAATACCACGAAGGCTTTTGACATGACTAGCCTAAGCAACCTATATTATTGTCTACATGAGGAAGTTTGGCAAACAAGTAACAGTGTTTTTATCTCATAAACAAAATAGGCCAAGAGTTTGTTTCACGCATTTAGATTGATAGAATGCAAAACCTTGTCTACACCTACAGAGAAAACATTGAGGCATTCACCCAAGACCAACACTAAGATAGTTAATCAGTCAATCTACAAACAACTAGTGTGGAGCTTGATATATCTTACAACCACTAGGCCTAATTTGAATTACATTGTGAGCTCCATTTCCAAATTTAAGGCAACATCGATGGAAAATCATTGAACTACAACAAAAAGAATTGAGATATGTGAAAGGGGCATCCGACTTTGGAATTTTGCACAGCAAAAGAAAAGACAAAAGGTTATGTGGATTTAAAGATTTAGACTAGGAAGATTTTGTGGGTGATAGAAAATCAACATTTCAATACGTTTTCAACCTTAGCACAAGTGTAGTCACATGGATTAGCAAGAAGCAATTTATATATCCCTTTCTTCAACAGAAGCAAAATATCAAGGAGTAGCAAAAGAAGCATGTGAAACAATGTGGCTCAAAAGGATGCTTTTAGATATGAAGAGGCAACAAATGAAGCCAAGACCGCTACTCTATGACAATCAGGTAGTGCTCAAACTAGCCAAGAATCCAGTCTTCCATGAGCGTACAAAGCATATTAAGATACACTATCACTTCATCAAACAACATGTAGAAGATGGATCTATTTGAATTGCAATACTATCCTATAGAGAACCAAACTGCAGACTTTTCACCAAGCCTTTGGGTCCTAAAAAATATGTAAGATTTTAGGATCGGCCTGGTGTAAATAGTAAATTAACCATTAGGGGAGGTTGTTATATCATATTATAATATTCAATTAAAAATTAAACATAGGCATTATTTACAATTTTATGATTTATTTCACGTTAGTGTGCTTTTCGGTCCATCCCACAATCATAAAGTGGATTGACTCAATAAGAAACCTTTTGTTTTCTCATATATTAATGCAATCTTTGTTTCTCTTTATGTGCTCATTTTATCATTATAAAAAGGAGCAAAGAGTCTACAAGCTCCATAATAGAGTCAATATTTTCTATCTCAAAACCAAAAATGACAACAAATGCCCGATGTCTAGCCAAATGGGAAATCTAACACCTCAAAATGGGGGTTCAAATTAACAAAATGTGAAACAAAGGTTTTATTGAAGACACATTATGTTAAGAGTAAAAAGTTGTAAACAAGATTTCTTAGGCTTTTTCAACTGCATGTTCCTTTTATGTTAGGGTCTTGATTAAGGTCGCCATAGGTATAAAGGTCCCTCAGTTGGGGCAATAAATTTTAAGACCACAACTCCATCAAATCCTTAACAATGTTGTTGGAAAAGGAACTAAGACCACATATTGATTGTACAAATCTAAAGTAAGTCGTTTATTAATGATGGGCGTCCTCATCCATCGATTCCTTGTTTAATTAGGATTCTATTGTACAAAATTGAAAATTTGAGATTGAAACTATTCTATGCATTGAAAGCAAATACAAAGGTTGAAAATTTCAGAAGTAATCTAATTTAGGAAATAAAAATTGAAACTCCACTAGTTGGGAAAGCAACTTATTGATAATGATTATACAAATGCAAGGTAATTTGGTTCATTGATGTTGGGGTTTCTCCTCCATCATTTCCAAGTGTAATTAGGGTTTGTTATACATAATTGAAAAGTTAAATTTGAAACTATTATACGTATTGAAAGTAAATGCAAAAGTTGAATTCAGAGAGTAGTCTAATTTAGAATATAAAAATGGTAACTCCACTAGTTGGGAAAGGAAATTACTAAAGTTGTGAAAGAAAACCATGCACATTGTTGTGTAAAGTACTCAATTATAAGAATACGAGAATGAGAACAAAGTGATTGTGTATTTATTTGTGTTTTGTTTTTACATGACATAAAACATAGTGATACCCAACCTACAAGAAAACCTCCAAGTAGAGAAAGAAGAATTTGCTAAAACCAAAGGACCAAAGCAAGAAACTAACTTGAAACCATGCACATGTTTTTACAACTTTGGGTCAGCAAACATTCATCCTAAAGGAAGGAATCATGTTGATATCAATTCATGAAACTTGACATAGAAGCCATTTTTTTAATTTTAATGAAAGGAAGCAACAATTGCAATTGGTTTTTGAACCAAGTTCTAAAAGGATCAATCACTGAAAGACGATAAGTATACAAATAGTTCAAGATTGATGGAAAATCTTGGTGGTTCCTTTTATTAACTAATACAAATATATTTTATCATTCCTTTTTAATGAAGGAAACCAATAATTGCAACTTGCGTTTGAACATAGTTCTAAAAGAATCAATGATTGAAAGACAGTGAGTATGCAAATAGTTCAAGATTGGAAGTTAAGCTTAGTGATTTCTTTTGTTAACTAATACAAATCTATTCTATCATTCCTTTTATTGGTGAATTTATATTGTTATCTAAGTGAACCGATGAAATGAACCCTTGATAGCCCTACTGGGGAGCCACAAGCATCAATTCAAATGGTCGAAATGAGATTAAGACCCCAAAGGAACAACAGTCATGCAGATCCAAACTGTCGTAATGCCTTGAAAACCAAAAACCTCATTTTGTAACCCTCCCAAAACTTATCTAAGAATTTGAAAGTGAATGAAAAGTATAATTATTGCAAATAATCTACTAATCTAGAAACAAATAACAAAGTAAAATAAATTTTCTTTTGGTTGTTGCTTTAAAAGATTGTGAGGAAAGAGGAAATTTAGCTTCTTCCAAACCCACAATTGATTGTTAGGTGCAATTTTTTTTGTGAAATTGAAATGAAATTTGAGCCTGCCAAAATCAACCACAAGTTTTTCAACATAATAAATGAAAACTAAGGTAGTGAATGCAAGTAAGCATCCAATGGTGACAGATTTCACAACTTACTAATCTTGCACTCATATCAAAGATGCACAAACTTCAACTTGTAAACAACTTGAGAACATAAGGAAAACCTTGCTTCACATATCAACTTTTTTCATTGCCACGCTAAAATATGAGTAACATAGTGAAATTAAGCATTCAATTTTGGAAATCTAGAATAAGATAATAAATTGACCTATTTACAAATCATGTCTTCATACCAAAAAATTCACAAACTCAAAGCTATGAACAACATGACAGCAAGAAAGAAACATTCACACACCAAGAGAGAATCTAACATGTATTCCCGAATTGCTCTCTAACTTCATGAAAATCTTGCCTTTACATGAATTGCCTTCTATTTGTAATCTTTAAAAAAGGTAGTCCAAACCTCTAGCTAAGGTTAAAAAAACTAACCTTGGGCTGAATTCATCTCTACCCCTTTCCAAAAGTCAAATCTTTTCAAAAGAATTAAGGTTTTTATGATCAATAATGAATTAAGAAAAGTCTTTAAATAGAAATCACATAAGAGAAATTTTTGGCCGAGGTTCATCATTAGGACAAAATGAAGAGGTAGACCATGGCAAAGGCTTAAATAGAAAGCAATGTAGAGACCATAGGCTTAAATAGAGAGCAATGTAGAGACCATAATTTTGGCTATATTTGAACATTAATATTTAAATTATGATATTAATTTATTAATATATCAAAAACAAATATTATTAAGTAACGACTATATTAAACAGCTAGTTTTTGAAAAATAATATTTAAATTATGATATTAATTTATTATTTTATTACAAACAAATATTAATAAGTAACGACTATATTAAACGACTAGTTTTTGAAAAATAATATTTAAATTAATTATCATCACCATGGTAAGCCCAAGGTCACAAGTCAAAAGCATTGTCATAACCAGTGTATTAGGCATCTTACCCTGGTGTCTTGTTCTTATTGTTTGTATCTTGTTGTTTTGGATGGACCATGGTCGGTCCCTTGTGGTTCATCTCGAGTTCCTCTCATCATGCATAAGATTGGAGGGCCTTAGATGGGCTTACTTAAGGACTCATGGTTTTATGGGAGCCCACTTTTGTAAGGATGATCATCGATGTATGGGTTGTGCCAACCCATGTCAAGGTGCACCTATGCCTTACCACATGGTTAGAGTCTAAGCCCATGTCAAGGTGCACCTATGCCTTACCACATGGCTAGAGTCTATAGAGTCTGTAGGTGGCCTTGGTTTTGGTTCAATATCTCTTAGACAACTCTCATACATGACAGTGTCATATTAACAACTTTCATAGTTTACGAGGCATGGTTCCCAATGCAAAGTGGTCTCGGTGGTCAAACAGTCATCTTCGTCTCTATTTGTTCAACTTGATGAGAGGAGTCCATGCCACATAGAACTTTTTGGAACAGTAAAGGTAGTGTCCACTTATAGTGTGATCAATGTTCGTTAAACAGGCCAAATAGGTTTCCATGTGGCAAAATAGGGTCAGTGTTGGGCAGTATGGTAAATTCATTATGTTGGAAGTTATCTACAAAGCAAGAGGTACAAAAAACAATTGTCAAAATGTCCAAATCCCTAAAGGCATTAGAGAACTAGCACAATGGGTAGATGACATGGAAGGAGCAATGATGATGTGTCAACTCTAGGCAAGAAATGAAGATTTAGAGGCATACCCAGTTCAAATGAGGGCCAATTTCAATATACTCAAGTGCTTGATTGCTCAAAGTCATTAAGATGTTGGAGATCCTAAGGTCCCTGGGATAAGTCGAGTTTACTAAAGGGAAAAGTCAAAGAAAACTAGTCGTTATGAAGTCAACTAGCTGTTGGGAAGTCTAACTAGTCGTTGGGGATGCCTTCGACCAATAACTCGAGAGATCGACCTATAAAATATTCATTAAGAAGTCATATAACCATCTCAAAGACCAAGTCAAGCTCTCCTAACCAAGTTGAATTCTTCTTGGACGAACTCAAGCTTCATAAAGGACCAAAGAATGTAATGTTGGGCAACTAGAGGCTATTATTATTCATCTTTGACCATTATTGACCATTAGCAAAAGGAATCTTTGACCTATTTGTGCATTGTGAACCAAATCATCCCCTTTGTGGGCAAAGTATTCTTTGTAATGTAATATTTGTTGAAATTTGGTACCGGAGGACAGGTGGTTCCCTTAGACTTTGATCTTTGGCCTAGGAAAAGTGTCCAAAAGAATTTTATTTTTCTCCTAAAGTGACTTTATAATTTTTATAAAGTCAAATCTAATTTAAAAGTGACTTTAAGTGATAAAGTTACTAAAGTCTAATTTTAAAGTGACTCTAATAAAGTCAATGTAAAATTAGAAAGGAAAAGTGACTTTAGAAATAAATGACTAAGTGGACCTTTATTAAAGTGGGGTGAATTAAAAAATAGAAAGTGAGATTTAAATGAGCATTTAATCTCAGCCATAGATCTGAATCTATTTCAACCATTGGATTTAGGGATCCCCAAAAGTCACTTAGGGTTAGATTAAAGGAGGGA
>APFE030565623.1:36001-78750 GCA_000404065.3 Pinus taeda | reverse complement strand
GACACTTGATCCGTGGCTTGACACCCGATTGGTCCATGAATTCTATTTAAAGCGCATGGAGGGTCATTTGTAGGTTAACCGTGCATGAGAGAAGCTTATGTAAATTTTTATTCTTTTATTAATAAATTGCTTGTGGTCGCCACGTTGGCACAGGGCGTGGACTGTTTCCCTCTCTGAGGGTTTTAACCACGTCAAAATACTAGTGTATTGATCTGTGATCTATTTGTGAGCGGTGTCCTTTTGGTGTTCTGTCTGAGGAACTTACCCTGTATATTCCTACATCAACCAACAATCTAAACTGAAAAATAAGACCATATTTTGTTAGAATTTTTCATGTACATCAAATTTGAGTGGTTAGACTCTATATTTAAAATCACTGGCTATTATCTTATTTGTTGTTTTATAATTCCGCTGCATAATCATAACAGAAACAATGTGACAATCCCAAGAATTAACTCCACCTCTCCTTAACCCCATTTAAAGCACTAGTCTTATTTGGAGTTGGTTGGAGGCCTCCCTTCACCTTTTAGGAGGTAGTTGGGTCTAGATAGCAGGGGTTTGGGATGAGGTAACCATGGGAACCTGCCATGTGTGTGTCAATCCCAGCAGGATGCCAGGACATTAGCAACTCTATTATTTGAATCGATAGCAAGTCTCTCTCCATTTTACATCAACCATAAACCCCTTGAAATTTATTTCACTCAATTCATCCATATAGATAAATATACAACATTAAACCTAGCCCAAATGGTTAGATCAATTTGTAGATGCTCTTCTGCTAAGTCTATAGAGGTCACAGGGTCAAATCTCATTCAATCCTATTTGGGGTTACCAATGGCCTATGCAACTAGCAGTCAATCTACCCTCCGCCCAAAAATTCCAAGAAAGAACATAAAGAGATCCACGAGCTCTAGCATGATATTGTTACCCCTCATTTCAATAGGGGCACATACAGAGACTTCTTCACTTTGCATAACACCATTGTAAAGCCATGATGTAAGTTAAATCTTTACAAGCCATGTAAGTCTTTGTATTGAAATTTCCTAGGCCTATTATGGTCAACCATCACCAATCCCTTTGGTTCCCATTCCTAGCTTTTTTCATCGTAGATAGGATTAGAGGATTTGCACTGGATCACATAGGGACTCACAGTCTACAAGAGCATCTGGTTATGTAGGGGTAATTGTACTTGTACGGTCCAGTCAAGCCCATGTCATGCACACCTATATTTTATCACATGGTCACGTGTGATAGAGTCTATACGCATCCTTGGCCATGGTGCAGTATTTTTCAGCCAATTCTCAACACGACAATCTCACAGTTTTAGTGGATCATGTTTCCCGAGGTAGTGAACGTTTCTCAATACCTTTCATCCTAGAAGTCAAAATGTCAACTTGGTCTCAAAAAGCTCAAATAAAAGATAGCCGAGGACATGCCACCTAGAATTTTTTGCAAATGGCAAAGGCATCAATCATTTATGGAGCATGGGTTTCATGCTTGTTTGGTCAATAAGTCAAGCATCCATTGTATTCTTTAGCTTTGTGTCTAGAGTCAAAATCATTAAAGACCCTATTGGGCAATTGTATCAATGTAAAGAAATAAGATTTTGTAATTAAATGTGTCTAAAGGACTCTTAGGGATCAAGTCAGCTAACCTGTTCATGTCGACCTAGAGTGGCCTTAATAAGCCACTTGGAAGGGCTATATATAGAAGGATCTTCAACTTCATGAAGGATAATTGATACACACATTATATCTGATCTGCGATTTAGGAAGGAAGTGCGAGGAAATCAAAAAGAAACCTGTATATCTTGGTGTCTTCTGATCAGAGGTTTGGAAGGCATGCAAAGGTCTTAGAAGGAAGAACAAATCCAACGAAGAAGGTGTCAAGTTCTGTGAAGTTCAGATCCCATCTTATGCATGATCCGAGAAGGCTTGAAGAGCATTCCTGTGAAGAGAATTCCTATAAAGCAGTGTTGTGAAAATCGCGATAATATCGCGATAAACTGAAATAATCGCGATTTTTTCCCTCTTCCGATAAAATCACGACAACTATACCAAATTATCGTCGGAAAATTTTTTTGCCGATTTTTATTGAATTTATCGTGATAATATGAAATAATCGCGATAAAAACGAAATTATCGCGATAAAAAAGGAAATAATCGTCTGGGGCTGCAACAGCGCAGTTTTATAATGTTTTTTGGGTTTTTTCATGAACTCATTTGGACACTCGCGCGCAGAGGGAAGAGGAGAGTTGGGAGACCAAGCTGAAGAGGCTTTTTAGCCAAATCTAAGTGCTTAAAGGAGAAAATCAAGAGGAGACCACCGATTTCTCCATAGAAACGGTATGTGGATTATTTTTTTTTGTTTTCATTGTTTAAAAACATTGTTTTTGTATGTTTTTCATTGTTTTTGGTTGGGAAACTTGGTATGGGCACCATTTTTCTTTTGTTTTCATTGTTTTTAAAGATTTTTTTATTTCTTCATTGTTTTGGGTTGGGTAACTTGGTATGACTATGGGAACCAATTTTTTTTTGGTTTTCATTTTTTTTAAACATTGTTTATGTTTTTTTCATTATTTTTGCCATTTGGTTGGGTAACTTGGGTTTGGAATGGTTGGGTAATTTGTGTTTGAAACTTTGAACTTTGGAATGTTTATTTTGGGTTGGGTTACGGGTAACTTGGATTTAAATTGTACAATCATCAATGTAAAAATTAAAAATTAAAATACTAAATTGTAATTTGTAAATTTGTAACTTGTAATTTTGTAAATGCTAAATTGTAATCCTAATCCTTATTTTCCCATAGGTTCACAACTGCACCAAAACACCATTCAAGACTTCAAGTTTGCAACTTCAAAGTTCAAAAACAAACATGCCAAGGAAATTGGATCTTTTCTGGGAATATGGTGTACCTGATTCTCCGAATGATAGACTAAACTTGAGTTGCAAGTTGTGTGGCCACCCTATATCCGGGGGGGTGTACAGGTTGAAATTTCACCTTGCACAAATCCCTGGAAAAGATGTGGGGCCTTGTGCAAATACAACTCCTAAAATTATCCAAAGAGCCATGAGAGCATTGGAAACTTTAGAGCAAACTAGAGAGGCCAAAGAAGAACTCAAAAGGCAACTAAAAAGGTCAGCTGAAGGAAGTGGGCCAAGTGGCACTGGTTCTACTACAGCATCGCCATCAACCAATCCGATAGCTGCATCATCATTTTTTGTTCCTCGAACCACACCTGTTTCACAACCATCTATCGGTTCAATGCTAAAAAGAACTGAGAAAGAACAAGCTGACAAGTTGTTGGCAAAATTTCTCCTCTGGAGTGATATTCCTTTCAGCATTGTAAGGAATAATCCATTTTTCCAACCTATTGTTGATGCTATTGCCAGTGTTGGCCCAGGGTACAAAATCTCTTCTTATCATGATTTTAGAGACCAGATTCTTCAAAATGAAAAGCGTGACCGCACCCAAAAATTGGAGGATTTTAGGGCATCAAGGGCACAAACAGGATGCACTGTTATGTCAGATGGTTGGACTGACCAAAAGGGGAGAACCCTTATAAACTTCTTGGTTAGTTGTCCCAAAGGGACTATGTTTATCAAATCTGTTGATGCATCTGCACAAATCAAAGATGCAAAAACTTTATGTGATTTGCTAGATTTGTTTATTTTGGAGGTGGGTGAACAAAATGTTATCCAAGTCATAACGGACAATGCTACAAATTATGTTGCTGCTGGCAGGATGCTTATGGACAGGCATCCTACTTTATTTTGGACACCTTGTGCTGCACACTGTATTGATTTGATGTTGGAGGACATAGGGAAAATTCCCTTTGTCAAAGATATTGTTGATTCATCCAAAAGCATTACAAAATTTATATATAACCATACATCTATGCTTAGTTTGATGAGAAGATTCACCAACAACAAAAAGTTGGTGCGCCCCGCCATTACACGGTTTGCCACCAGTTTCATATCTCTTCAATCCCTCTTGAATTCTATGTGAGATGTGAAGAGAATGTTTCTTTCAGAGGAGTGGCATGCTTTGCCAATGAGCCACAAACCAGAGGGAGAGGTCGTATGCAAACTGGTTTCATACCAACAAGACTTTTGGGCAGGAGTGCAGGAGGTGTGCGTCGATACTGAACCTTTGGTAACAGTTCTTCGGTTGGTTGATAGTGAGAAGCCCGCAATGGGCTATTTGTATGAAGCCATGGACAAAGCCAAAGAAGCCATTCAGGCCTACTATGATGATAAGGGAAATGATGGGTTTCAGAAACAACTCCTCCTATGGGGAGTGATTGATAAGCGATGGAACAACACACTTCATCGTCCCATTCATGCCGCTGAGCTTTCCCTCAACCCTACGTTTTCTTATGCATGTGGGTTTGATTTTGATGCTGAGATCATGGATGGATTCTTATCCTGTGTCCAGAAGATGGTGCGATCTCCAGAACAACGTATAGAGATCTCTAAACAAATTGAGACATATAGAATGGCAGGTGGCACATTTGGCTTTGAGATGGCTGTCAATGATAGGATGATTAAAATGCCAGGTATTTTTTAGTTTGTAACTTTGTTTCAAATTTCATTATCTCTTCAAATTCCATTTTTTTCTTGTGTTTATTTAAAATTTTATTTGTAATTTTGTTGTAGATGCATGGTGGAAAATGTATGGTGGCAGGGTACCCCTTCTGCAAAAGCTTGCCATTCACATCCTCAATCAAACATGTAGCTCCTCAGGATGTGAGCGCAACTGGAGTGTATTTGAAAAAATATACAACAAGAAGCGCAACAGGGTAACACTTAAACATTTAAAATATTGCAAATTTCCAAATAAATTTTTGAATTCATTAAACAATATTTTTTTATGATTATTAATTATTATTTCATGATCTTTGTACAAGTTGGAGTCCCAGCAACTTAATGACATGGTCTACGTCTACTACAATCTTTGATTGTGGGTAAGGCAACTTGAGAGGACACCTGATGTGGATGCCATCTCATTGGATGGGATTGACACCACTGCTGCATGGAGGGTTGAGGCCGAGAGGCCTCTCATGGAGTCTGCTAATGATTGGTTAGTGCAAGATGTAGTAAAGGGGGAGGAGGAGCAGGAGGAGGAGGTGACACCACCTGCCTGGGCTACCACTGCCACCAGTAGAGGACATGGTCTACCTCCTATAGCTCCTACTTTTAGTTCTTCAGCTTCTAGAGCACATCAGACTCCACTGCCATCTCCACCAGCGTCTACATCTAAAGGGAAAGGGAAAGCTGTCGCATTTTCTCGCAAGAGGGGCAAAGGAAATCAATAGGATTAGACTTTCATTTCATTGTATATGACATTATGACATGATGAGATACATTATCATTTTTTTGTTGATATTTTGAGGCTGAGTTGGGACTCAGGAGTCAGGACTTACTATTCAGGACATGATTCAATGTTATGTGTGATTTTAGCCTAGAAATTATATTAAACATCTTATATATTAGTTTTTTAATCATATTTATGTGTCAACGTATTTATTTTATGTTGTAGATGGTTTAGATATTAAAAAAATTGAAAAAAAATGAATATTTTTGTACCAAACGATTATTTCCCAATTATTTCCGATAATTTCCCGATAATTCCGATTTTTTCCTCGCGTCGATATTATCCCGATAACGATTAATGCAACAATGCTATAAAGATCCTAATGAATGTCTAGTTGGTCGACTTGTATCTTGGAGGGAGCTAAGAAGTCTTGTTTGGGTCTTGGTAGTCTCCTTTAAAGTTGATACGAAGAAGTTCTTATGGGTTTCCCCTTGGTGGGTTTTGCCCTAGCATAGAACCTAAATCATGTGTTTACTTTTGTTTTGACACTTATTTGATGATGAAAAACATAATCAAGTTAATAAAAACCTAAATCATTAGTAAAGGTCATGTAAGGAAAAAATTCAAGTTAATTAAGTTTCCCTACCATTTTACCAACATAGTATCAGAGCTAAGGTCAGTGGTGTAAAGGCAGCTAGAAAATCACATTGAATAAAGAAGAAGGGTCTTAGCCTAGTCTTGAAGGTCGAGCTCCTTGAAGAAATTCCAAGCTAGAAAAAGAGCAAATTTTTATGCATATTTACAAGTTTATACCTCTGCGATTAGGGCTACAAACTAGAGCTCAAAAGTCAGAAGTTCGAAGATACCAAGAAGCACCTTTTGAGAGATCTGAAGGGCTAGACCATCAGCCTATTCAAGACCGAGTTTCTTGAAAGGAAGAACGAAATTTTTCTTCAGAGATCAGAAATTCTGAAGTTTTGTGGATTGTTGTAGAGGTGACTGAATCACAAGATTGGAGTATCTTTGTGGATTAGAACAACTCCCCATATCAAGCAAAGAGTTTACTTGTCAAAAGAACCAAGATCGATCCATTGATATGCATGTTTTAAAGCTACAATCACCGTAGAAGAACAGGAACCAAGGTTCCTGTGAAAGAAGACGCAGACCTATGCATATATAAATAGGAAGGACGAGCCTCAACAGTAGCATTAAAGCCCACCTTGTAAGATAAAGAGAATCTCTGTTTTTTTACAATCATATTGGGTTTATCTGGAAGGCCTACTTTAGTGATCATCAGAAGATCATATTCTCATTCTCAGAAGTATAAATCAGACTTTAAGGGGCCTGTAGCAGCCTCTCCCTCCAACAAATTGTGCCATTGTGAAAAAGATCAAATATGCATTCTTTTGAATAGGGACCAGCCCTACTGTTGAAAACGAAGAAAAGAAAATTTTGTGAAATTATTCTTGTTTGGCATTTCGAAGTCTCATTGAAAGGAATACTTGAAAGAAGCAGTCTATAGCAGTGAGAAGAGTTGGCCATATAGAAGGCAATCATTGTGAAAAGGATCCAAACCCTTTTTACTGGTGTGACTATGTTGGAAAATGATCAGTATTGGATCTACTTCAACAAAGGTTTAAAAGTTTGAAAAAGAATATGGCATCTCCAAGAAGAGATAGGTACCAGACCTATTTTGAGGGGATTTTTTTGGGAAATTCTTGAATATTGATAGAGGAACCACGGCTAAAAGGACAAAGCAGTTTTTTCTTATTTAACACTTTCAAGATCATTGGAAGTCAATCTTTGGCTTTGACATTTTGGAATCAACGGAAGACCGTGACAGCTATGGAAGTGATGATTCAACGGCAAATATCTAGGAACTTAGGGTTTGAATCTAAAAATCCTAGGAATTCTCCCTCTAGGATACCATGGTATCCCTAGATTGTCAAAGTTACAATCATGTTCTTGTATTTATATATTTTGCTTGGTGGTACTTGTCATAATGCAGGTATATGGCTAACCAAAACCAATCTTATGCTATGTAGAGCATGATGAATGGAGGAAACTGTAAAGACCCTGAAGGATTTGATGCTATCAACGTTCGTTGAAGGAAAAATGGTAACTTGGTAATCAAGTTGGATCCTTGGGCACTATGATAGACTCATATGGAGATGGCCCTTCAAGATGTTGATGTTTTGTCAAGAAGATCGTCATAAGGTAAGTTTGATGATGATATCTATTATTGGTTATCTAGTTAAAATGTTGTTTTTGCTGCCTGGAGAGATGTTGTAGGTATATATGATAATTGAAGCAAGTTCAACTATGTGGATGTTGAGCGAAAAGCTCAACATTTGGTACATGGCATCAAGAAAGATCAAGATGTGCTCATCTTGGGATTGGAGGGTAGCAATGTGAGACAATAACCTGAAGGTCTAGAAGGGAGATCATTTTCGTGGAAGCTATGATAAGCTTGAAGTCTGGGAAGGTTCAATAGTCGAGCCAAAAGTGATGAGCAAGTTAGATGACCTGGAACCTGTCATAAGAAGATGGGTCCATGAAAGAAGCATGCTCTGTACAATGAGATGTGGAAGAAAGGAGCCATGCATGCAAGCTAGTACCTAGTGCTTTTATGAAAAACATGTATGAGGATTTGTGGCTATGACTTCCCTAAGGAAGTTGGGAATCTCCTCTAAGTATAGAAGGGAGTAAAAAGGAGTCTCCTTGAATAGGAGCAAGATCTATTCTCTGATTAAAAGGAGAATAGGGATGTCCTCCGTGGACCATGATTGAGCTTAATTTTGGTTGGACACTAGTTTTCCATGTGTCGTGTACTAGAACAAGACTAACAGTCGTAAGTCTAGTGCATGCATCACAGATAGGGAGAATGATGACTTGCTTGGTTCTCCTTATGTCAGGTACTATGATGGATTAGCACTAATGTCCTAAGTCAAGTACATGGGAAAATGTTGGATTGGATAAGCATGTTGGACAAACATTTTAGAGTCATGTAATGTGATGGATTAGAATGAGGAGCCTAAGTCACATGGACTTGGATAAGAATGGTCTGATGGTAGGTGTTATGAATATAATTCATATAAAAATAATATGTAAATATAAAATATAATAATAATTAATTAACTAATAGTTATTTAGTTAGTAATGAAGAGGTGTGTCATAGAGATGACCATTAATGAAAGGGCGCCTGCCTAGGTATGTAAGTGGGCCCTCATTGTAATCATTTTACCATTTTTATACATTCAACAATTATTATATACAATTACTACTTGTCCAACGATGGATACCAACATATTTCAATTCTTCTGAGTTATTCTGTTGTGTATACAAACTTTGTTCATTAGATTAGTATCAGAGCCATGTTCTCTGATCACGGCCATTGGCCATTAGTCTTCGCCAATGTAGTTGTCATCGTAATCGAAGCGTTTTGTTATACAATTAGAGATTCTTCATTTTTTTGTTGTCAAGCCTTTGGCCATTTAAAAAAGTGTGATATATATAAAGTCAAAAATAAAAATAAAATTAAATTATACAAAAAAAAGTGAAGAACAAACAAAATAAACATAAGCAAAGATAAAATTACAACAACAACACAACAAAAAAAACAAACAAAACAAACAAACATATTACATTTTTTTTTAAACAAAAGAAAAACAAGAAAAATATTAGAAAAAAAAAAGGTCAAATATATTAAATTAAAATAAATAATAAAAATAAAAAGGAAAACAAAAATAAACTGTAAAATATAAAATAAATAAAATAAATAAAATTAAATATATATATATATATATATATTATATATATAACAAAACAAAAAAAGGCCTAAGCAAGCCACCAGTCTTACTGCTCGCAACGACCACAGCGAAAGTAGTCAAAGCTTGCTTTGTGCTTTTCCAATATCCCTTAAAGATGTAGCGTTTTCTCGCTCATCGAGGTTGGGACATTCAAAAGTTCCTTTCTTTCAAATGAAGCATTAAATGCTTGAGAAACTAAGTGATAGCTAATGAGTGGGGTGGAGCTCATACTATGCCTTTTCCCACGTGCTAATTAGGTCATGTTGTCGCTCAGATTGTACAAGCACTGCGACAATGAATTAGGTCGAAGGTTATCACTTTGATCCTCGACCTCTGCGCTCTAGCTATCTCCCAATAGTAGGCTATGGGGGGGCTACCATATGAAAATATGAAGATGAAGGACAAGTTGGCAACCAATGAGTCTGAGAGACACAATTGAATGGCCTAGCTATGTGGCTAATTTTAGCAAGACCTAAAGATTAGATTAGATCTTAATGTGAGACCAGTGCCTTATGGAGTCAACTTCTTGCTTTATATTAATTAGAGACCAAGTAACCAGATGAACAATCGTTGCTTAAATGCTTAACTAACCTAAATGAAGTGCAAATCCTACCAACTAGATGAAATGAAAAATCTTGGTCAATTTGAAGTTAGATGCTCATTCAATGTGTGACCTTCCTCTTAACTATTTTGGAACTAGTCTCTAGAGAAGGTTGTGGGATGGAAGCCAATGGGAAGCAAGCAAAGGCTTGATTAATAATACCTCCCCCTGTGTTCCAACCACCCGATGCCTCCGGGGCTGCAGACTTTGTGGCTCTAACAACTGCAAGGTCCTCGTGTTAACCACTAAAGAGGTGCTAAGTCCCTCAAGCTAAATTGAGAAAGGGTGGCCCTAAATGTCTATCAACCCATTATGCGTAGGGGTAAATTATTAAGTGCAAAACTAACTTAGAATGATATGCAATTATTATGAGTGATTCTTAAGGTAAGATTGTTTAAGCTTAAGTACGTAGTTATGATTTGACTTCACTTTATACCAACAAGTACAAGTACTTGTCAATAGAGTACAATCTTAACCACAAGAAAATGTGCCAAGTTAACAAGTGCCAACAATAAACAGGAGATCCCCTCAAGACAATTACCCAAGTGCTCAAGACAAAATTATCTTCCACAAAATGCTCAACCAATAAATGATGACAATGATTGCAATTAAGGAAACTTAGAGCACTTATCCAATTAACAATTAGTCAATGATTTTCAATGCAAGATTAGTATGACAATGTCACTTACAATCTATTATCGAGAGATATTCGAATAGAATATAAGCCTTTAAGCAAAGAATGCTAAGATACCAAGATATTGTTATGAAACCACAACCAAATAGATCCTCAAGATCACAAATAGCTTGAAGATGCACAATTAGAGTTAGGACAATAAGATTGCAAATGTTCTTAACCAATAATCGTAAATGATTATCCAACAATAAAATGATTATTATGAGATGCTTCTAACCAAGAACAGCCAAATTCACAAATTCACATAAGAGACGCACAATGATATTCAATTCTTGATTTAGTGCTTGTGTGAGTGAATTTAGTGCAAAGTTATGATCTTTAGAGATTATGAGCTCACAAAGCAATCACAATGTGAGCACAATAGCACAAAAACCATGAAACACGTAACAACTAGAGTATACAGCAATGGGAGCACGTACGTAACTTGCATTCCAATGTTAAGATAGATTTATGACAGCCAATAAGTTAATTATGTTTAGAACGTTCCTAAATACAAAGTAAGATGTCCAATGCAAGCATAGAAGCCCAAATTCGAAATGAATTTCAACAACACAAGACCTTGATTACTTTAGCTCTCTTATGGTGCACTTTTCACTATTATATCAAATTTGATCACTTATGACAGTCAATGAAATATGTGAAATTCACTTAAGCAAAATTAGCCCAACTCATGCAATTAATTCCTTAATATGTCAAGCCAATTATGAGTTAATTTTATGCCAATTTAGGATGTCTTTTATCACTATTATGAATTATTTAACTTGTTGAAGTAAAACAGTGAAATGAGCAAGGGTTTAAAGGTCAAATTGAAGGCCCTAGGTCTTGAAGATCACTAGGCCAATTTGTCAAATTTTGTCAATGACTTGAACACCTATAAACATAAAACTTGAGCCAAATATCTATATAAAACACACCAATATTCAACCCAGAAATCAAATGCTCAAATAAGAGATGGAAGAGGGGACAAATGAGAGAAGGAAGAGAGCTAGAAGAAGGGGCTAAAGGCCTAGATAGGCATGCAGCTAAAGCCTAGAGGCCCACGGCAAGCCCTGTAAGGTTGCCACTAGGCTAAGGAGGGACCAAAAGGCCCTAAAGGGCTACGGCCTAGGGCTTTAAGGCCTTAAAGGCCCACGGCAAAGGGTTAAGGAGAGGTCGAGTGGCCTAAAGGCCATAGCCAAGCCCTTCAAGGCCAAAAAAAACCACAACAAGGGGAGACAGAGGGATAAGGAGGAGGAAGGAGAGAGGAGAAGGTTGGATGGAGGCAAGGGAGGCTGAGAAAATGGGAGACAAATGGTTGGAAGGAGGGTCGAGGTCATGAGGAGGCCCTCTAGGGCATACGACAAGGTCTTAAGGGTAGGTTGAGGGCCTTAGGGCTTACGACCAGCCCTATAAGTGCCAAAAATGCCCACGGCAAGGGCTATAAGGGAGACGTTGAGGCTAGACGGGGCCACGTTAGGCCAAGGAGGAGGGACATTGGGCCTAAGAGGCCTGAAACTTTAGAAACGCTCGCCAAAAAATTATTTTGCTTCAGATCTTCAATTTCATTGCTAATTCTTCAATAGTTGACCCTACAAAAAAAAATGATAATAGATCTTACCCTCAAGGGCTTGGATCTAGCTCTAATCTAGCAAATCTTCTTGCATCTCACCTACACAAATAAATTTGTAAGTGCCCAAAACCCCAATATATACAAAAATTCAAATCCCAAAACCCCTATCGCGAAACAAAGGTTAGAAAAAAATAATATTATACAAAATATACAAGTGTACAATGCTTGAAGGATTTTGAGTAATAATTTTTGAATAAAATTTTGACAACAACTAGATGTATTTTCGAAGAAATAGATGTTGACCACAACTTTAGCGAATTAAGAAAACCATATAAAATATCTGAAATCCAAACAAGGTCAGTTTGTGCCCACAGTTTGTGAACTTGGAGCCCAAGGGTCGGGGAACCTGCAAACTCTATATATTTCTCAATAACAAATCGTTAGAACATACAATGAATCAGATCACCTAACTTACCAATAAAATGTTCCTATCATCTACAAATGCAATAACGATTCAAATTATATTAAAGCACAATATAGGAAAGCACATACCCAATGCATACCACAAATCAGCGAGACAAAGACACCATGCACTGGACCCCAAAGTTTTCTATTATGATATTCAAAAGCTCCCAGCAAGACAGTGGCTTCCACCAACGTTTACAAAAATACATCAAACCTAAATCATCCAAAGATGAAAAATAGATACAAAATGCCTTCTATTTATAGAGAAATTCCTCCAAGTCGAAAATAACGGCTAGTTGGTTTGATCCCTATCAAAATAATCTCGACCGTTGATAAATATGTGATCAACTTTTAATCTCTGTCATTGAAAACAATTATTTTGAAGAATTTTCGAATTTCTCATTAAAACTATTTTTTATTAGCTCAAAAATAATCAAAAAATTTTATTTTGAGATAATTTCTTTAAAAAATGACTTTAACTTAACCACCAAAGTCCAAGGGTCCAAATTTTCTTGAAATTTCATATTTTAGACCCGCGAATTTTTCTACGTGGAGAATTAATTTCTCTAACATTTTAATTTTGACTCTAAATTAATTAACTTTTTGACTTAGGATTAAGTTTATTTTTGCCAGAAAAATTAACTAATTGACTCATGCGGAGATTAATTATTTTTTCACCCTCAAATATTTTAGCCATAGTGTCTAAGTATGAGGGACCATGCACTAAAATATTTTTTACATAAGATTTTACAAATTCAACCCTTAAAGGGGAACACCCGTTCATTATGGACCCTCATAAAACTTACTCAATTCTGCGACACAATATGATCTAGTAGACCAAGTGATTTGTAATAAAATAATTTAGCCAATTAGCTTAAATTATTCTCAATCACTTTTACAATAGACTCGACTAAAACACTAAGACTCACCTCAGACTTCAACGATAAATTCCACCCTAGCTTTTAGGTAAGGGTTGACGGAAAAAACTTTTGTCAATCATCCGTGTATAGAAACACAGGTGAATCCGTGAGAGAAAAAACCTCCTAGGATGAAATTCGTCACCAAAATCATAGGCTTACCTAAGTTGTCACATAATTAAACGGTCATACTAGCATCATTTACATTAAAAATTTGCAAAATGGCTTTACAATGACATGATACACTGCTAGATGATGATTCTGAACTTCAAAAAGAACCCTTCAAGCTCCTGGATCCTGCTTCCTAAGAATGTTGGAAAAATTGGTGCAACAAGTCCCAACCATCCTCTCGATTTTACATTGTCTTTCTATTGTGGCTTTATATGCTTTTATCATTATTTTAGTTGCATCAACCTCCAAGGTCAAGTTTCGAGGTCCTAACTCAAGGATGTGGATATAGGGTGCCAATTAAATGACTAATGACTCTCAACCCCAAGACTTGAGACGAGAAATCGAGAGGGATGGAAAGTGGAAAGTATGGATTACCCTAGACAAGCTATATCAATCAATGCCTCCCCAATAGTGCCCTTACTAAACCATAACGCCTCAATGCAGAGGTCCCAATGAACTAGAATCAAAGACTAACCTCCCAAGTGAAGTGTGAGAACAAGGATACAATCAAGAGCAATCAATCATCTAGTTTGCCTAAAGATTCATATTAATATTGCTCATAACATTAAATGAAAGCACATGATTGCTAAAATAGATTGATTACCTACTAATAGTTGAGCCAACTTCATTCAAGAAGAATGATAGAGGGATAAGAACATTAATCAGAGCAATAGGTGGATAATTATGGTGCAATGTTATCTAAAGAACATCATATGGTTGTTAGTTAGTTATCAAATCAGGGGAAACATTTTATCCTATTGGTTACCCACTTTTGTTGGATAACAGTTATCAAATCCCAACTTGGGTTGATATTTGTTAGGTCCCTATAATATTAGTGTAGCCCCCTTATTGTTAGTCTAGCCCCTTATTGTTATTGTTGTGCCTATGTAGCCCCCATATTGTTATTGTTGTGCCTTATAGAAGCCCACTATTGTTTATTGTTGTGTCCTTACATTATTATTGTTATGTAGGCTCTGATTATATTGTGACCCCTTAGACTCCTATTTATACAAATGAGGTCTTGTCATTTGTATCATCTAAGAATTGTTCATTTATGTAATGTAAAGGAGGTTGTCTCCTCAAAGAAGCTATTTCTAGGTCATTGATCTATCTTTTCTTCTATTTTGTGTGTTGGTTGCATAACATTTGGTATCAGAGTTTTGGATTCTAGGGTTTCACTGCTTCAAACAGGACATCTTGGTATTTTCACTGTACATTTTTTCTCTAAGGATTCAGAAGCTAAAATTTCGACCATGTGGAGCCAAAATCTTGGTGAACTTTGTTTAAAAAATTCAAATGTTGATTCGCTATATTTTCTAAGATATGGTCCGAAGAAGTTAGGGGTTTTGCAGGCTCCTAAGTTCAATCTCAAACATGTGACCTAGGGAAAATCCTCATAATTTTCTCTCTGAGCATCGGATTTGAATTTCGTAAAAGTAGCTGAAAGTGCACAGACCTAAGTTTTTCGTATATCGTTTTCAAGGACAAAGGTCGAAACAGTGACACATGGCACACCATACAAGTTTCACTCCACTGAACCAAATCTATTATCAAGCCATCGTGGGATATTGGGCATAACTTTTTCTTTAAGAATCCAATCTTGGTCAGACTTGTGGCATTGAAAAGAAGACTCGGAAGGATACCATAGGACGAAATCTTAGACCTTAGAGATCCGAAATTACAAAGATACAACAATTTCAATATTGAGCTCATAAAAAGCAAGGAAAAAGCGTGTATTTTTTTTTTTTCATTTGCATAACCTTTGTCTGAAAAATCAGTTTGAAGTGATTCAAAGGGCATGGTGAAGCATAGATATCATTGTCGATTCCAAAATGCCTCGAAACAAAAAAATGGACACATCTAGTAAGCAACCAGAAGGCTCTACTATGATGCATGAAGAAGAGGAAGAAATGGAACATGATATATCAAAATTATGAGACCAAGTGCAACAAATTTTGCTCTCGCAAAGAGTAACCATAAATGAACTAGAAGCTAAGATGTATGGTATAGAAAGATTTGAAGAATGGTTTAAAAGAAAGCATGGAAGGTTTGAAGGAAGGTTTGACAAAATTGTTACAAGAAATGTCTCCTAGTGGTGACTAGGTACTCCACGAAAATCAAGATGAGGACAAAAGGAATATGAATTATGATTTTAATGACTCCAACATTAGGTTTAAGACCCATCACATTCCAAAGATAGATACGAGGAAGTTTGATGGCAAGGATTCGGTAACATGGATACTGCAGATGAAGAAATTCTTTGATCCACATGATGTACCGCACACACAAAAGTTACACGTTGAATCTTTATATTTTAGAACAAAATCAATTTGTGTGGTATAGATGACTTTGTTCTCATCATAAATCAATTGTCACTTGGACAATTTTTGCAGAAGAATTGGAATCACATTATGAGGATACAAAAAGTAATACCTTCTTTAGCCAATTGATAAATCTCAAACAAAGGGTTCAATGAGGGAGCACATTGACGACTTCCAAAAATTGAATATCTAGGTAAATGATATTCCAGAGGAGAATAAGAATGATGTCTTCATAGGGACTTTAAAGGATAACATCCAACAAGAGGTTTTCCTTTGGGAACCTGATTCATTAGAGAAGGCATTCAAGGTGGCAAGGAAAGTTGAAAGCAAAATTATGGCTACAAGGAAGTCTACCATTCACAATATAAAGATGGAACTGTTGATGCTCCTAGCCTCCCATAACCTACAAGGTTGACACCGCAACAACTGGAAGGAAAAAGGGCAAAAGGGCTTTGTTACAGTTGTGATGGCAAATACACTATCGGTCATAAGTGTGCTGAAAAGAAATTATTTTACATAGATTGTGAAGAGGAGGAAGAAAAAGAACTAGAAACATCAAAAGAAGAGAATATACACCAGGAACCGACCCCAGAGAAAGAAGAAATGAATCTGGCCATATCTTGTAATGCATTGGCAGGAATTACCACTTCTCAAACTCTCAAGAGAAAAAGACTTATCAAGAAGAAAAAGGACCCCGGAGAAAGAAGAAATGAATCTGGCCATATCTTGTAATGCATTGGCAAGAATTACCACTCCTCAAACTCTCAAGAGAAAAAGACTTATCAACAAGAAAAAGGTAATAGTATTAATCGATTTTGGTAGTACCCACAATTTTATTCATTGTAAGATAGCTAAGGAATTGAATTGTTTTCTATATCCAGTACCAAAGCGTCAAGTGATGGTTGCAAATGGAGGAAAATTGTTCAAGGAAGTGTCATAATATCAATCTACCCATGGGGGAATATGTATTGAATAGTCGAATGATTTCCATTCCAATGGATGGTGCTAATGTTGTATGAAGAGTCCAATGGTTACAATATTTAGGGACGATAGCTTTTAATTTTCAAGAGCTTTTCTTGAAATTTTCATGGGATGGAAAGGAAATTGAATTAAGGGGCATCGTAAAGAAACCAGGGAAGATAATCAAGCTTTAATGGCATGAAAAAACTTTTGAAGAAATAACAAACATGGCATAATTGCACAATTATGCTCACTAGATGTTCAAGCATCAAAATCATTTGTTTCTCAAGATGTCCAAAGAATCTTGGAAAATCATTCCAAAGTATTTGAGACTCCCAAAGGCCTCCCACCTATTCATGATCATGATCATGCTATTCACTTGATTCCAAGAAGCGTTCTTCCAAACATCAAACTTACAGTTATCCCTATGCCCAAAAGAGTGACATTGAACATATGGTTGCAGAAATGCTAGAGGCATGTATAATAAAACCTAGCCAAAGTTCTTTCTCTGCTACAGTAGTATTGGTACACAAGAAGGATGCATCATGGCGTATGTGTCCGGATTATAGAGAGCTCAACAAGCTCACTATTAAAGATAAATTTCCCATTCCCTTCATTGATGAATTGTTGTATGAATTACATGGAGCAATTTACTTCACCAAGCTAGATCTTCATTCAGGATATCATCAAATTAGAATGAAGATTGAAGATATTCTGAAAACAACATTTAGAACTCATGAAGGTGATTGTAAATTTTTGGCCATGCATTTTGGCCTTACAAATGCACCTTCCACATTTCAAGATTTGATGAAATCCATTTTCAAACCCTTCCTTAGAAAATTTGGGATTGTGTTTTATGATGATATACTAATCTACAGCAAGTCTTGGAAGGATCATCTTCAACATGTTGACAGGGTGCTCAAACTATTGGAGGAGAAACAGTTGTATGCAAAACCTCCAAATGTTTCTTTGGGGTACAGAAGGTGGAATATTTGGGTCATATTGTATCTCATGAGAGGGTGTTGACAAGGTATTATCGGAAGTTTGTTAAGAATTATGGGAAAATCGCAACACTTCTAACGACATTATTGAAGAAAGATGCATTCTTTTGGACTCCAGAAGCAACTCAGTCCCTTCAACATCTTAAATAGGCAATGTGCCAAGCTCCAATTTTAGCTATTCCAGACTTCACAAAAAGCCTTATCGTAGAATGTGATGCATCAAGAAATGGAATTGGTGTTGTTTTAATGCAAGAAGGAAGACCCATTGCTTTTGAAAGTCATTCAATCAAGGGAAAGTATTTACACAAACCTATTTATAATACTACATGCCATGAAGCAATGGCGCACTTACCTGATGGAAAGGCACTTCAAGGTAAAAAAAAGATCATGATAGTCTTAAATACTTTTTGGAACAAATATTATCTTCAAAAGAGCAACAAAAACGGGTCACTAGGATGTTGGAAAATGACTTTGAAATCATCTACAAAAAAGGGAAGCAAAATGTTGTTGCAAATGCACTCTCAAGAAGGGATGAGAATGTGGAAGCATTGCTCTATTCCATTTCGATTATCTAACCTGAATGGATATTAACTCTCAAGAAGGGATGAGGATGTGGAAGCATTGCTCTATTCCATTTCGATTATCCAACATGAATGGATAACTGAAGCAAGGGAGGAATGGAAAAATGATGAAGAGGTGCGTGCACTCATTCAAAAGTTGCAACAAGATCCCAATACATTGAATACATTTATCTGGAAAAATGACTCATTATGGTACAAAGATCATTGATATCTATGTAAGAATTCCCAACCAAAACAAAAGATTATTTTGGAATTGCACACCTCTCCTTTAGAAGGGCACTCAAGATTTTTAAAAACATACCACAGGGTCAAATAGGAATTTTTTTGGGGAGGCCTTAACTGATATTCAAAGTTTGTGGTAGAATGTTTGGTTTGCCAACAAAATAAAGTTGAAACAATTAAGACCACCAGTCTATTACAACCTTTATTACAAGGTATTATCAAAGTTTGTCAAGAATTATGGGAAAATCGCAGCACCTCTAACAACATTATTGAAGAAAGATGCATTCTTTTGGACTCCAGAAGTAACTAAGCCCCTTCAACATCTTAAATAGGCAATGTGCCAAACTCCGATTTTAGTTATTCCAAACTTCACAAAAAGCCTTATCATGGAATGTGATGCATCAAGAAATGGAATTGGCATTGTTTTAATGCAAGAAGGAAGACCCATTGCTTTTGAAAGTCATCCAATCAAGGGAAAGTATTTACACAAACCTATTTATAATACTACATGCCATGAAGCAATGGCACACTTACTTGATGGAAAAGCACTTCAAGGTAAAAGCCAGATCATGATAGTCTTAAATACTTTTTGGAACAAAGATTATCTTCAAAAGAGCAACAAAAATGGGTCACTAGAATGTTGGAAAATGACTTTGAAATCATCTACAAAAAAGGGAAGCAAAATGTTGTTGTAGATGCACTCTCAAAAAGGGATGAGGATGTGGAAGCATTGCTCTATTTCATTTCGATTATCCAACCTGAATGGATAACTGAAGCAAGGGAGAAATGGAAAAATGATGAAGAGGTGTGGGCTTTCATTCAAAAGTTGCAACAAGATCCCAATATATCGAATACATTTATCTGGAAAAATGACTCATTATGGTACAAAGATCGCTTATATCTATGTAAGAATTCCCAACTAAAACAAAAGATTATTTTGGAATTGCACACCTCTCCTTTAGGAGGGCACTCAGGATTTTTAAAAACATACCACAGGGTCAAGAAGGAATTTTTTTGGGAAGGCCTTAACTGATATTCAAAGTTTGTGGCAGAATGTTTGGTTTGCCAGCAAAATAAAGTTGAAGCAATTAAGACCCCCAGTCTATTACAACCTTTATCCATTCCAAGCCAACGTTGGGGGGAAGTCTCAATAGATTTTATCACAGGTTTACCCAAGTCTAAAGGAAATAGTGTCATCATGGCGATAGTTGATAAACTTACAGAGTATAGACACTTTTGCATTATCCCATCATTTTCAAGTCAGTACAATTGCTACTGCATTTATGGAAACAATTCAAAAGCTACATGGAAACCCAAAGATTATTTTAAGAGACAGATATCCCATTTTCATTGGAAATTTTTGGACAGAATTATTTTCTTGTCTTGGTACAGAACTAGCTCATAGCTCGTCTTGTCATACTCCATCGGACGGGCAAACTAAGATAGTGCACAAATGTTTGGAAGGATATATTCGTTGTTTTGTATCTGATAAACAAACACAATGGGTCAAGTGGTTACCTCTGGCTAAATAGTGGTGTAACACTTCCTTCCATATTGCAACAAAAATGACCCCATTTATGGCACTTTATGGATATCATCCACTGCCCATCACATCATCTTTAAGAGAAAATTCTAACGTTCAAGCAGTGGAAGATCACATCGAGAATCAACAAGAAGTTCCCCAACTCTTAAAGGATAACCTCACTCTAGTGCAGAATCAAATGAAACCACAGGCAGATCAACATTTCATTTAAAGAAGTTTTGATGTAGACGACTGGATATTTTTACGATTACAACCATACAAACAAATGTCCTTCAAGCAAGCTAATAAGGATAATAAACTATCACCCAAGTACTATTGCAAAAGATTGGTACTATGGCATACAAATTGGAGTTTCCTGCATCTTCCCGAGTACACCCAATTTTCCATGTTTCATGCTTAAAGAAGGTTATCGATAACAAGCTCCAAGATCAGCCAATATTGCCAGAATTTGACGAGGAAGGAAAAATCATATTAGAGCTTGAAGCAGTAGTCACGAAAACAAGAACCCAACAGCTACCGAATCGATCAATTTCAAAGTATCTCATTAAGTGGAAGAACTTACCCGCTAAAAATTGCACATGGGAGGATGAGAATTTTATACAGAAGCATCCAGAACTACTCAAGCAATGAGGACAACACTTTTTTGAAGAAGAGGGGCATGTTAGGTACCTATAATACTAGTGTAGCCCCCTTATCGTTATTGTTAGTGTAGCCCCTTATCGTTATTGTTATGCCCATGTAGCCCCCATATTGTTATTGTTGTGCCCCATAGAAGCCCACTATTGTTATTGTTGTGCCCTTACATTATTATTGTTATGTAGGCTCTGATTATATTGTGACCCCTTAGACTCCTATATATACAAATGAGGTCTTGTCATTTGTATCATCCAATAATTTTTCATTTTTGTAATGTAAAGTAGGTTGACCCCTCGAAGAGGCTATTTCTCAAGTCATTGATCTATCTTTTCTTCTATTTTGTGAGTTAGTTGCATAACAATATTCATTTGTTCACTTAAAGACAAATCTTCTTGTGCAAGAACAAATTTGTGGCCAAAACACATTTTGCATTCATCATTGCAAGTTGGTGGCCATTATGCTTCGAAAAAAGATATCACAAAAAATTATGTTGCGAATTTGAAGACAGCGTTGATGAAGAGGGTAGCAAAGTAAGAATCTCAACTTAGAAACCCTAGAAACTTCCTTAGATGGGAGATTCAAAGTTCAAGAGATGCATATATCAAAGTTCTGTTGAAGGATCCAAGGAAACCAATTTCACATACCATGAAGAATCAATATTTCATGAAATAAATTACAATTTCAACATGGCACACATAGAAACCCTAATTCACATATTATAGCATGTAAAAATTGAAGGAGGTCAACATTAAACTTACAATATTCAACAAGACTCTCTTGAATCAGTCCCAAAGAAGTCTTCTCATGCAAATTTCCTCCCCAAAAGACAATTCACTCTATAAAACTACTACATTGCATCCAAGTAGAAAGTCAACAATAGCTAGTGCACACTTCCAAAGCGACATAAGTGTAATGAATGATGATCATGAATAAGTGAGTGAGACTCCCCTATTTATATAAGGGCAACCAAGTCTCATTTCATTAATTTTACAAGCAGTTAATTTTAGCGTTCAATTAGGTCAAAGGTCACAAAATAACCATGAGATAGCTCTAAAACATAATAATATGCCAAAAATAACCCCCATGTGTGGGTGAAATCATCAGCATGACATCATTCTCCAAGAATGGTCAATAATGCATCAAGTAAGAGAGGCAATGGTCCAAGAATGAACCTCACTCCAAGAAAACCTCAAAGCGCATGTGAGCATCTCCAATAGGCACCTCCTCCACATGATATCATCCAAAAAGAGGCTTATGTTACCCTTCCAAGGCAAGTAGGAGTGATGTGGCACCATCTAGGGCAAGCATTGGCATTAAGAAAGAATGTGCTAGCTCCCCCAAGTCATATCAATGATAACCATCCTCATCTAGGCTTCAAAACAAGGCATTGCCCATCAAACAGAGTCAAGGCCAACCTAAGGGTGTGATGGTTCCATCTGGGCACATCATCAAAAAAATTAAATGCCCAAGTTTTCAAAATCTACACTTCAACATCTCGAGGCACATCAATAGGCGCAAAATAGTGTAGAAGTTTCTCAAGACCCAATGCTCATCTTCAAAGGGGCAACGTTGGGGCCACAAGGTCATATATGCTATCAAAACGTGGCAAAGTACCCTCGGGAAGGTGTTGGGGAGGTGTCAAGCTATCCCTCAAGGGATCATTGCTGCATGTTATACAACCTAAACAAAACGTCTCAAGATCAAGTGAGATCAACATCATTAGGGGCATAAAACCATTAAAGCATCATAATGGACCATATCTAATGCTAAGGGCACATAAATACTTAACACAAAACTCACCTTCAAATGTCTAACAAGCTCAAGACCTATAAACAAGTTGCCTCACTTATGTTAGGGATGATTAGGTTAAAAACCCTATTAAGTATTTCTAACCGCCAAGGGGAGAAACATGTCATAGGTAGACCCATCAATCCATGTGTACGTGATAAGGTGGTCATGGAGCGGGAAAGACTTCAAGGAAGATGCCACAACCAATAGACCAACTAATGGGTGTCCAACATCCTGAGTGAAATGATGCAAGGAGGGAGAAATTATGGTGGCATGAGTTACCCCTTTACTCAGCGTACTTTTTCCACCCCTTGGGTGCGCCTTTTACTTTGATGATTTATCTTTCTTCCGCACATAGCTTAATAGCACAAGCTTCCTTTGTGCTTTTCTAGTATCCCTTAAAGATGCAGCACTTTCTCGTGCATCGAGGTTGGGACATTCAAGAGTTCCTTCTTTTAGATGAAGCATTAAATGCTCGAGGAACCAAGTGATGGCTAATGAGGGGGTAGAGCTCATACTAGACTTTTTCCCACGTTTTAAATAAGTCCCAGCAATCCTCTACATTTTACATTTTCTTTATGTTGTGGTTTTATATGCTTTTATCATTATTTCAGCTGCATCAACCTCCACGGCCAAGTTTTTGGGACCTAACTCAAGGATGTGGATATATGGTGCCAATCCAATGACCAAGGACTATCAGCCCAAAGATTGGAGATGAGTAATTGAGAGAGATGGAAAGTAGTAAGTATGGATTACTCTAGGCATGTCATATCAATCAATGCTTCCCCAGTAGTGCCCTTCCTAAAGCATAAGGCCTCAATGCAGGTCCCACTACACTAGAGTCAAAGACAACCTCCCATGTGAAGTGTGGGAACAAGGATACAATCAAGAGTTATTAATTATCTAGTTTGCCCCATGATTCAAATTAAAATGCCCATAATATTAAATGAAAGCACATTATTGCTAAAATGGTTAGCGTACCTATTAATAGTTGACCCACCTTCTTCAAGAACAATGCTAGACGGGTGAGAGCACTAATCAGAGCAATAGGTGGATAATTGTGGCATAATGTTATCTGAACACCATCATAGGGTTGTTCGTTGGTTGGCTATCAAATGAGGAGAAATATTTTTCCTATGGGTTGCCCGCTTTTGGTGAGTAACGGATATCAAATCCCAACTTGGGTTGATATTCATGGGATCACTTGTTGACTTAAAGTCAAATCTTCTTGTGCAAGAACAAAGTTGTGGCCAAAACACATTTTGTATTCATCATTACAAGCATGTGACCATTTTGTTTCCAAAAACACTATCACAAAAAATTATGCTGCAATTTTGAAGAGAAAACTAGAGAGACACAAGCACCAAGCAAGCTTAATTGTCTCGATTCAATAGAAGTAGATAAGACTAGCAACACACCTAAGAGAGAAGACTTCATTTTTGTTAACATTTGTCATCACATAACAATTCAGGACGGTGTGTCTAAGCTACCAAATTAGCATTTAAGAAAACATGAAAGTTTAAAAACAATATATTAAAAGTACCCTTCTTATGCTCCAAAATTCCATTAAGAAAAGGTACTAAGAAAAGTCCAAAAAATACCACCAAGGTGTGAAAGAGATAATAACGACAAGGTTACTACCATGGTGTGAAATAGATAATAACGAAAAGGTACACTTCAAAATTGACTAACCCAAGAAATGAATATTATCAAATATGAGTGAGACTTGTCTTATCCTAAGTAACCATGGCATACTCATATCAAAATGAAGAGGCATAAATGAACAAAGAATTAAGGAAACTCCTATTACATCCAATTAAAGAATATGTAGAAAAGATGAAATTAACAAGGGAAATAAGATCTCTTGCTAAAAAAGTTGACTAGGTAAAATGTAAAATAGAACAATATCGACAAAATTAGCAAAACCCACAACATGGAATGCAAGAGCTTAAGAGAAATTTTGCCAACGACAAGAAAATCAATCATCTAAAAAGACATACTCAAAATTTTACTAATAGATGAGGTTTTTTTTGGATGTGGTCCACTTTACTAGCGCTCATTTAGGTCAAAGGTCACAAACTGACCTTGTGTTGGATTTTCAAGTTACTTCAAAAGTATTTCCACCATGTTTGGGGACACTCCATGAGATTTGGGGTACATAGTATATGTTGAAACCCTGGATGGTCCAAGATGGAATGTAGCATAAGAGGTGGTCCATGATGGATATGCACAATTGACACAACTTGCTCAATGAATGCTTGAACATAGTTGATTACAGGCTTAGTGTTCTTCCCTTGGCCACTGGAAATCTCTTCATAGTTTAGAGGATGCCCTTCATTGAGACCTCATGGAGCAACCACTTTGTTTAGGGGATGTGGAGGATTTGTGCATCCTAGAGGAGGGCTTAAAGCCCTAGTTGACATGTGGCAACTTGGTTGCCTATTTGGAGGATTGGAGATGGCCTCAAGATGCATAAAAATTCCATAATGTTCTTACCGGGGGTAGCTGACCTACCAGAGGGCACTCCCAAAGATGTTGCTCACAACAAGTACAGAATCAATTATGTAATTGAGTGCAATCATGAACAATTAAAGGGAATGCCACATATGAACCTATAAATGAAGTAGGCAAAGTAGGATAGTGTTCTTATTAATGATCAACCAATAACTCATCATTCTTCATGTGTGATTTCACCACATTATCAAGTGGCCTAAATGTGCCACACCTCACCTTCAACCCTAGTTAGGGAAGCACTAAAAAATAAAGTGAAAGACCTAACCTAGAAATTGCAGCACCAAATATCCTTCACTAAACATAATGATTATAGTAAAACAATGTGAGGGTTTCACGTCAACCCTAACATTTACTTATTGGAACAAACCTACCCTTGAATTATACCAACATGTTTATATAAGTGATTTCCAACAATCGAATCAACCTAAGACAAACAAAAAATAATTTTAAAAAATTAATAATTAAACAACAACAACTACAACAAAAAGATGAAGAACCTCACATTAAAATGCCCCTTAACTTCTTCCTCCCAAAGATATTCAACTAAGGTTGGAAGGGATCTCCCACACTTCCAACCATGCCTCTAGAAAATGAATCTTTCAAACCAAGATTTGAATTTTGGTCCCTTTTAGCATTTAAAAAGGGAAAATGATATTTTAATCCATAAATGTTATCGTTCCTCTGAGGGTGTATCCCCCTAGGCCTTCTACATGGATGAATAATGCATCTTGTTAGCTTTCAAGTTACTCTAAAAGTGTTTACACCATGTTTGGGGGTGTTTCATGAGTTTTGAGGTACATGGTGTATGTTTACCCCCGGATGGTTCAAGATGTATTGCAAATGAGAGATGGCTCGTGATGGATTTGCATATTAAAGACAACTAGTTTAATAGTTTCTTGACATCAACTAGGTGCTTGTTTGGTATTCTACCCTAGGGCATTGGAGTTCTCTTGATAGCTTGGGAGACATCCTTTATGATGGCCACATGGGAAGGTTCAGTTTCTTTGAGAACACCCTACATAGTTGGCGAAGCGTTGTGCATTTTAGAGGGCATTAGATAGCATGAGATAGCTTGGATTCCTATATAGAGGCTCAGAGTTACCTCTGAGATGCCCTAGGTTGCAACAAAGTTCATGCAAGGGGAGTGGACCAAGAAGAGTGAATGGTTTAGAAGGGGGAACAAGAATTCATGTGGCCTTGGGGCGGAGGAGCATGGGCACACCTTGTGTAGCTACATCGTCTCAGAGCCCTCATTGTGTATGGGATCACCTTGGACCTTTACATTTGTACCCTCAAAGTGAAGCACTTCACTTGTGTGAACATACATGTGATTATTGTAGGTTGCCTGAAAGGGATTTGGCCAACATTGTATTGTTGGACTCCCTTACCTCTCATATATATAATATATATATATATATATATATATAGGAAAGGAGAGAGTTGGAGAGAGTCCTTCACTCACTCATGCCATACCCATCATTCATCCTCTCTCTTTTATCTTCATTTGTACTTTCTCTCTCTCTCTCTCTTTTGGAGTCACTTGGGCTTCTTGATCTTCTTGGAGCATCTTGAAGTCTAGGGTTGGGGTTTTATCCCTTCAAAGATTTCAAGATTAGGGTTTTGAGATGAAACCCCAACTTATGTTTGGTGAAGAAGAAGAACAGGAGGCAGCATCTTGCTTTGGAGAACTAACTTAGCTGATTCATGTTGGATCTCCTTGGTTGAGCTACGGTTTTTCATTATTATCCCTAGCTAAGGTTATGGAAAGCTAGTGGATTGTACTAGCCATTTTATAAGACTGTGTAAAACAACTTGACCTTATGCATATTACTGAAGTTCTCAATTGTTCAATACTTCTATAAATTGCAAGTTTGATTTTTATCCACCGAAGTTCTTCGTGGTTTGTAATTTCTAATGGAATATGCCTTCCAAGTGATTTAACAATGGAATGGATGAAAATAAGGGTTGTTTTACCAATGTATTTATTGTTGTAAATAGGAATTTCCAAGTCTGGGTTATGCATGATAAGATTGCCCTAGAATGAATAGGAGTTTTTAGATCTGGGTTATGCATGATAAGATTGCCCTAGAGGACTGAAATTTATCAAAACACTATGGTATCTTTTCTCTTGGATTTGCCTAGATGTTTGGCATTGTAGAGGATTGAAATATTGTCCACTTCTGTCATTGTTTTTCATAGCATACCTAAGGATGAAAATTCACAAGGTTAAGATCCAAGAAACCTCTTCTTAAGAGGTGAAATATATGTTTTGCATTATTTTCCATATTTTCATAATTTTTTGTATGTTATCAAAGCATTTCACAAATTCTACACCTTTCAAACTCTATCGCAACTCTTTTAGAGCCCATGAACCCTAACGTTTCGCTTCATGAGTGAAGATGATTCTTTCACCATCTTCTATAGGCTTATAGGTCTAATTTTGACTTGGGTCCACATTCACCATTGCATAGGTCAACTTGCCACTTGTCATTTTTCCAATTTGTCAAAGTAGGCATTTGATCTTTGTTTATAGGCATGGACCATGTTAACCATGCCACATGTTGCTTTCTAATGGAAAGAGAGCTCCTCTAAATATGTAGAGCATGCCTTGGACAAAGTATTGTTGCATAAAGGTTCAAACAAAGGTTCCTAAGACAAGAGGAAATCAGGTCTAAGGACTCTTATATTAACTACTCATGACACCACCAATAAAATGCAGCATTCAAAATTAGGACAAGGTGGTTTAATTAAAGCAATTTCCAGATTTTAGCATATGAAGTTTCTAAGACAATTTGTAATGTTTAACAAGTCAATATTAATCAAAGAGGGAACTCCAGTCGCTACAAAAGAAAAGAAAACTATGGTTGTTAGAAAAACTTGCACAAAAGATGATATATTTCAGCAATAAAACAAGTAATTATGTTGCATGGGGACCCGTCCCCACCAAAATTCATGTAGTTTCCTACGTCTCGACAATCCAAGTATTTTGGAACTTGTTGGAAACTTCCCCAATTAGCAAGGGACTCCATCGAAGACCTGGGGACTTCCAGGCTGTCCCTCGGAAAATTGGGTACTTTTCAAGTTACTTTCGGACGTCCCCCGATATCAAGCACATTAAATTTCAAAAAAAATTAAATTAAAAGAATAAATTTTAAAACCTAAGTTCTAAATTTTAAAGTCAAAACATTAAAAAACAAATTTTGAAACCTAAACCCTATTACAACCTAAACCTATTGACTAAACTAAACCTATCGCATACACACACTAAACCAAACCTATCACATACTACACACTACACTACACGACAACGGTGAAGGTAAACATTGTTATAGAGACACGACAGCGAAGGTAAACACAAGCTGCAAAGGTTGCAAGTAAACATTGAGCTCGAGCGAAGGATGCAGGGAAACACAGGTTTCGAGGGTTGCAGGTAAGAGTCAAATGAAGTCTGAGACAGCAGGCGAAGGTAAACATTGAACAAAGAACTCCATTCACAGCGAAAACTCCATTCACAACGACAAAGGTAATTAAAGCCAAGAGAAGTCAAGCGATGGTTATAGGTGAGGTAAAAGTCGAATAATGGGACGAAATTTGACTCTTAATTTGGGATTTATAATTAAATTTTAATGACTTATTCATGTTTAGAGTTTACAGTCACTATACTCCATGAATTAATTTGCGTTCAATTTGAACTTGTCTCTTTCTCCATGTCTGTGACAAACCTTTTCTTAGCGTGAATCTTTGAAATTTCCCCATGCCATAATCACCATGACTTTAATACCATGTTAAATATATGCAATAGACAAGCAGGAGAGACTAGATGATATATCAATGTGCTACTAAATTACTAGTGGTGTTGTCTATATACATAGCAAGTTCCATTATTCATTTTAGGAGCCAGTCAACTAATTCCCTGGATACAGTAACATAAACATCATTTATTATATATAATTTATTTCACTTTATGACATTATTACTTTTGTAAATAACATTTGTTACTCCTGAAATAAACATTACAATGGCTAACTCATCTCTAGTGCTTAATTTTATAAGGTAAATAGACGGTATGGTAATACTCTTTGTGCTCTGTAAATAATAATGATTCTGAATGATTGTAATATACATTACACTGATGACAGGGCCCGCAAGGTTCTTAATTTCTGGACTCTTAATTTGGGATTTATAATTAAATTTTAATGACTTGTTCATGTTTATCGTTTTATTAAATTTTACTTTTAGACTTCAAAGGTTAGTTGCTACTTAAATTTTGAAATGATTCATCATACATCATATAATGATTATGTAGACAGTAGTAGATTGTAGGTTGTAGTAGACTAATATTACTTCTTAAGTTCTTGACAATGGGCAATGATGACAAGATTTGTTTTTGTGATGCACAATGATGATTAGACAATATTAGACTTTAGTATTTTATCTTGTAATTTGAATTTCAAAATTAGTAATAGTTCTATTTTTTATATTTTAATTTATCATTCGTGCTTATGTTGAATTACTAAATTTTTTTTAATTTTTTATTTTTTAATAAATATAAAAAATAGTTGCCGCACTTGTCATCCCCAACCTGTCTTCCCCTGAAAATTTGGCGGTGGGCTCTAGCCGTCCCAGAAACTCATCCCCCTATAACCCCCGTCTGACTATCCACATAGCCAGTGCAACATATAAATAAAACAACCCTTTAACAATTGCCAATGAAAACTAGGGCTGAGAATAAGAATTAAACTAGGGTTTAACTAGCACACTAAATCTGAAAATTAAGTGGCATATAACAGCCCTAAAATGCAAGAAGTCCAGCCCTAACAAGGCTGCAAAATAAAGCAGCAATGCATAATACGATGATAATATTTTATTTTTTTAAGCATACAAATGCTCAAAAACTCTAGGCGTTAGCTATTCTATTGTTGAAAATGAATATATAGCTGTTATAAATCCTAACTAGTGCCTACTTATTTTTGAAGCATATGGGGTTAACTAAGGACTCCTTTGGGAGAAAGTAAGAAGATCTAGGGTGATATCTAGGGCTGACCACTACTCATAAAATTAAAATATTTATCAAACCCAAGCTATGAACATCCATGGAGATTTTGAAAGATCATCCACTGAAACTATCTTCGTAAGACATCATTGTACTCATCCTTCCATAACCATACTCATCCTTCCATAACCTTTGAGAATAAGAGAAAAATATTAAAATCATTTATCAAACCCTAGCTATGAACAACCATAGACATCTTGCAACATCATCCACTGAGTACCATCTCCATAAGATGTCACTCTGGTCATCCCTCCGTAGCCTTTTAGAATAAGCGAAAAGTAGACATCTAGTGATATTTCTCCACAAGTAGCGATGACATACAAGTGAGAAATGCTCCTCTTACTTATATGAGAGATCTAACACTTGCTCATCCACCAAAAACCCTAAAGACATAAAATAATGCATTTATCTCTTATAAGCCAAAGAGATAAGGCAACAATACTCACAATATCCATGATACAAAGGTGGATACGTCTCAAGACCCCCAACAACACCTCATAAAAGAAAAAATAAAGTTCAAAATATCAATTTGTCCTCCACAAATGTGTGCTCTAAGGCCATACGTGTCACATAGATGCATGCTTTTATGCAGGTATTACAGACTGTCATACAAGACAGCAAGTTATTTTGACTCATAAATCCTTAACCAAACCTCAAAATCAAGAAACAATCACACATTTGGTTAGGATAATTTTAGTAGACCAAAATCCATACGTTACATGCTATATCTTTGAAATATTTTGGTTACTAATACCTACTATTGAAATCTGCTCTGCTTTTAGCATTGTTTTTTACGCAGGACAGCAGACAATTCAAGAACAACTCCACCCCATTGACTTTATACAAGGCACTAGACATAAACAAGAGTTTCAGGGAAATATTGAGGGACTCCTCCCTTGGTTGTTTAGGAGGTGTTGGGCCTAAATAGTGGGGGCTCGAGCCGAGGTGACAGTGGGTCCTTGCCTGGCGTGTGCCCATCTTAGTGAGGCTGCCAGGGCCTTAGTAGTGTTGCTAAAAGGATTGGTAACAAGTTGTTCGATAGGATCCCTCCCAATGGTCAACTTAAACAAATGTATGTCAAGCATTTTAGAGGGAAAACTTATCAACGCAAATCCAAAGAAACATCCTATATGAATCCAAACCTAGGATAAACTCTTAGTCAATCATCCAGTTGAACATCCTTTTCATCTAAAAAGGTAGTGTACCCTCACAAATTTTTAGAGTCCACTGAATTAGATGTAGATCTCTTTGGACGGGAAAATAATGCTAAAGTGCCTATCCCTTTGATGAAGTTGTCAAGATCCCAACCTTTAGAAGTCAAATAGGGAAGGCTTTAGGTTTTGAAGAGCCAAGAGTCCAGGAAGTGATTCGGAGTAACACTATTTGTATGAATCAAAGTGAGGATTCCCCTATGTTTCTAACATCTATCATGTTAAACCTAGCAATGATCCCTTAAACAAGCAATTCCTAGTGTCATTAATCGTAACTAATTGGATCCTTCATAATTGCATGATGGATTCAAGGGCTACAGTACATGTCATAAGCTTACAAGTGGCTAAGAAGATGGGACTTGAGCTTTACGACCTTAGAAGAATATCTATGATTTTGACTCTCGTGAGATCCCATCCATCGAGATGATTAAGGATTTGCACGTTCACCTCACAACACAATGTATTCTTGAGTATGGACATAGTCGTGTTGGATCTGCCTCCCACTTAGGGAATGTTGTTATCATGAAAGTGGATGCTAGATGTAGGTGGTGTAATTCAAATGTCTTACATCACGCTACCTACCCATGAGGGTGAGCTTGTTAGGTTATACAAGGAATCCTATAGAATGGGCCATGTAGAACATCCTAGAAATCTTAACAATCAAGTTAAGATCAAAGAAGAAAGTATGGGATCTTACATGATCATTGCCGCTGAAATTTTTCAACCAAAAGAAGTGAAGGGGTTATGGAGGATGAGTTTTGATGGTGCATCCTCAAAGTATAAACATGTAGTCATGGGGGTCATAGGTGTCTTTGATGCATTTGGGATAGAAGCGATACCAAGGTCTATGAATCAATGTGGAAAAAGTCGGGAATAAATCCCGATTAAATCCCGATTTTTTGATTTTTTGGTTGGCCGATTAAATCCCGATTTTTTTATTTTTTTGGCTGGCTGTTTAATTTTGCCGACTTTTTCGAAAAACTCCCGACTTTAACGACTTTTTCAACTTTTGGACCCTTGCTGATTTAATCCCGACTTTAACGACTTTTTCAACTTTTGGACCCTTGCTGATTTAATCCCGACTTCGACTTTTTCCACATTGCTATGAATGTTATAGCCAATTCATTAGTTGTAACCTTGCTCAAAAATTGGAGATAGGTGGTAGAATTGAGATACTTTACAAACCCTCAATTTTAGACGATGTTGAGAACCAGCAAGTTTTTAACAAAGATGATCAAATTGTCAGGTTTCTCAAGAGCACTGATGAATTCGAGGGAGATGAGCCTTATTTGATGGAAGAACATTCTGTAGAACTTTTACCCTCTAAGAAGATTCCCTCGAGTTTAATACCTTTAGAAGCATCTTTCGACCGAGATGATACTTTCAAAGGATGAACCAACCTGATCATCCTAGAAAAATATATGAAGAGGTCAATGTAGGGACTAAGGTTGATTGGTAGTGACATCATTCCTAAAGAAAAGAGTAAGATTAAGAAATTAGTGATGGATTTTAAGGATGTGTTTCCTTCGTCATACGATGACATGAAAGCATATAAAGATGATGTCATACAACACACAATCCCTTTAGTCGAAGGTGCCAAGCCTTTCAGGCAAAAGCTTATGCAGATCAATACAAAGCTCATTGTTAAACAAGAACTTGAGAAGATGTTGAGTGTGAGAAACATTGCTCCATCTAGGCATACCACTTGGCTTTCAAACCTCGTGATAATGATAAAGAAGTTAGGAGAAATTCACTTGTGTGTGGATTTCATAAACCTAAATGTAGCCTTCATCAAAGACAACTACCCATTGCCCAACATGGAAATGTTGTAGTAACTTAAGTAAGCACCGATTCTAGAGAAACGACCAAGCAAAGAGGGAAAAACCCTACTAAGGCACAACCCTCTTCAACCACACAAGCCCATTGAAGTTCCTCCTTGACACACAAAAGACATGAAAACATTACAATCCAAGGATAGAGTAATGAAAGACAATCAAGTGGAGATGACGGAGAAGAACCACCCCCTCGTGTTAGCTTGGAAATGTCCCATATTGTTATTTCTTCTGAAAGGAACATTTCAAGTAAAAGAGGCTCACAGCAAGAAGAAGGATCTATAGATATGGATGTGGACAGTGCCACCGTCCCAAACTAGGTAGCATCACAATTGGTTGAGAGTCAGATGTTAGTCAAGGAGTTGATCACTGAAGAGCCAATCATTTTTTAAGAACAGTCATTAACCATGCATAACACCCATTACGAGAAGATTGGTAGAAAATTACAGTTTGAAAAGGTGCATGTCAAAAACAAGAAAATTACTAAAATGTGGAAGTCAAAAGTTGATGCCTCAAGAGTAGGACCTATTGAACTCCTGAAATTACACATGACTACAAGGGATGCACTTGCTCACTCTGTGAACATTTTTTTAACATGAAAGACCCAATGACTAAGCAAGAATCGAGACATCCTATATTGACCACGAACGAAGTAAAAACTCTTGGGGCCACCTACTCCTTGAGCCTAATCAATACAGACTACAAAATGTCTCTGGAGACTTGAACTTGGGTGTGTGGGGTGGCATGCCACAATCCCAACCACTTGAGCTAAGAACCATTGTAGGAAGACAGATCCGAGGGTTTGAAAAATATATTGTGGGTTTCGAACTCTTGATCTAAATCATATCAGGGTGCCTTCATCATTTCCATATTAAAGTTGGTTTCTTTTCTTTTCTTTTCCAACTGAAGAAATCGTGCTTGAAGCTAGCTTGGAGTAGTGGCTCTCAGGGATACATAGTCCTACTCAGGATTGGACCATGAGACCTGTGAGGACCAAACCTCCCCACCTAACCACTGGATCACGTCCACGGGACTTATACCTTCAACAAGGAAGAGGTTGCAAATATGAGGTCAAAAAGAAGGATAAGTGAGCTGGAGACAGCTCTTAGTCCCAAACCTCTATTTACGCCCCATTTAGCTATTCAAACACCTAAAGCTACAGCGGCAATCACCCCCAATACAACCCAAAAAGTTAAGAAAACAAAAAAATTGTTAAATGGTGCCAGATCCTATGTCACAGTAAATATTAATAGGCGACTAGGAATAATTAAGGAAGCAATGGAAATTTATTTATACTTAAGAAATTTGTCTCAGAGAATTGCTTCAGTCTTTTAGCACTTGAAGAAATATTTGGAGTGATTAACAATTCGTTGAAAATGATTTAATGACTTTTATTAATAGAACCAATACTCTTAGTGATTTCCAAAAGAACCAACAAGGCCTTCCATCAGCAAAGAGAATCAAGTAGATCAAAGCGGATTGGCATGCAAGGATTAAAATGCTAGAAGATATTATTTTTGAATGTTCAAGTATTGATGATTGTAGGAGAAATAATTTCTTTTCAAGGCTTTATAAGGTGTCGATGAATTACAAGGGCTAAAAATGTTTAGAGATTCTATGAATTAGAACACGTTGCAAGAAGAGTTGAATATTATTAAAGCATCATGGGAGTCATGTCTTTTGGGACATGCCTTTTCATAATTAATTATACTTGTTAATCATTATTTTTCATTATTATTTAATATTTATATAATAATGAAAAATCATTATTTTCATTATTATGTTCATAACATAAATGAAAAGAGGAGTATCATTTCTATAGAACACTTAGGGAACCTGAACAAGGCCTTAGGAGGTTGACTCTTTTCCTTGAGAGAAGACATCAACACTAGGGTAAATAGTCAAATTTTTGGGTGCAAGTATGCACATGGGTATGGGTGAAAAAATGCTAATTTTGAAATCAAGGTGTGTTGAGTTACCTTATAATATGAGTTGTAAAACCAAACTTATACCATCAAACATCCACAGTTTGCAAAACTCATGAGAAGGGTACACAATTATGGGAAGTAAGAACCTTGGGAGAGTTTGTAAGTGTACAGTGTATGTTTTGGCACTAGACACACTAGTAGGATCTCTATAACATATTGCCAGGCAATAGAAAATAAAAATCCAACATTTGTACAACTACTATACATGAAATATATCGACTAGCCCTCTATATCAGCTAGTTGGACATGAAATATGTAGGTTAGACTATTAGAATTTGGGATAACTTCATAGGCAAATTCATATAATAGATTGCAGGGCATCGAAACGCAAATTAGACCTAAATCGGACCTTAAATCAGATTGTTGGGCATGGAGGACACAGACCTTAAAAATGAGAATATTAGGCAATGTATTAGACAATATTAACCATAGTTTTGAATCATTTTGAGGAAGCATCCCTTTAGTTTGAGCAAGGGCACCTCCCCACATAAAGAACGTGAGAAGGCATCCCCCAAGATGGGTGACATAATGAGTACATGTCTCTGCAACAGGAAGATGCAGGGCACATCTCCTAGTGTTGGAGATGAATCCCCTAGCAACAAAATACCTATGTGTTTAAGATTAACTTGTCTTCTTTCAAAGGATTCAAACCCTTTGATTTAAAACCTAGCTCAAAAGTCTAAACGTACAATATCAAATCAGAAACAAACTGGGAACTCAAACTTCATAAAGAAAAAAAGCTAACCAAAAGATTGAGAAGTTACAGCACGAAGAGAAATTGAAGAGAACTAAAAGCTTGACACAAAAGATGCAGCATGGTCATAAGAGGAATCATGCCAAAGCTAAAACAACCATACCTGTGCAAACAAGTTGCCCGAATCAAGTCATCGGTATGAGAGAGCACAGACTGAGAGGCCATCATTACTAAATTAAAATTTAAAGAAACAAAAAAAAAAAAAAAAAAAAAAAAAAAAAAAAAACAAGAAAGTTCAAGTGGAATGAAACACCTAGCAAAGAGATAAAGTGTTGTCCTATGCAAAAAACACTGAAAACATGGGGATTAGGTGTCGCTCTGTTGCTGCAAATTTGAAAAATAAAAATTAAAGATGGCATTGCCCTCAACTCCTTTTAATGTTGTTCCCGTTCCTTCAAACATTGTTCCCTTAGCTTTGCTAATTTAACGCTTTACATTTCTTGAAAACCCTAATACCTTCCATTTACCCAATGGATGGCAATATATAAGAGAATTTTCATAAGTGAACATTGCATATCTAATTGTCAGTCACAATTACACCTATCATACTAGTCAACCACTTAATTTTCTTAAATCCAGTTCCATAAAACTCAAATGGGACTTTTCTAGCTCATTCATTATATTTTAGCCTTGAAGTAAATATCTTCAAAACAAAAGAGGTGTATGAATGTGCATATGTCTCTATCTATGCATATGAATATTGATGATGTTTTCGATATGATGGTATCCAAACAAATGCATTTCACTTAAAAACAGCATCCCAAAGAATGAATAATTCATAAATAATACCTGCAAACAAGGTCCTGGCTCACATTCATTTTTCTCAAGACGATATTCATGCATTACCCAATCAGTTCGTTCACCTTCTGGAGCCCGGCCTCTATAGAAAACTAGAGTCTTTTTTTTTCCTACTGTATTTTCTCGAGAGTAAACTTCACGATCCCTTCCTGTGGCTTTCCAGTACCCAGCTTCAGTAGCCCTATTAGTGCGTGAACCATTTGGATACTTCCTATCACGAGGACTAAAGAAATACCACTCCATATCACGGCTGGGCAGGAAGGATTTTTCTGCAAAATTGCAAAAGATTCAAGGGTGAGTCATTGTACTCATTGCTGAATTTTACTTACCATATAATCAGGTCCAGGAACATGTGCAACATCATGTTCTTAACATCAAAATTTAATTTACAGGAAAGATTCGTCTGCAAAACACACAAGCTCATTTCAATTATGAAACATTATGTATATTGAGTTTAGTTCGAAGAAAAGAAGTGTCAACGATCAACCTATGCAAAGCCAATTCTTTTAACACCAAAATTTACTTTACAGGCATAATCCGTGCAGAATTGCACAAGGTTCATTTCGATCACGAGTCCTTGTCGACTAATTACTGAATTGCAGTTAACATGATAATTGTCTAGTTAACGTGAAAATCTTTGGGAAACTATGCAACAGTAAATCATCATGTGTCTTCTTACCAGAATTTTTACACTTCTGCAAACCCAACTGAGAAAATCCAGATCATCCCATTAACTATTGTTACTGAAAAACTGAACATAACTGTTCCAGGAAACTTGATAAGCTGCATCAGTCCATTGTCATTAATAATTATTATCGATATACATATTCTAAGCTAAGAAGCTGTGAAAATAATACTTATTGAATGTTATGCCATAATATTTCAACCGCCGGTGGTAATAAACAAATATTTCTTTGGAGTAATACTACCGACATCTATTTTAATGTACCTGACACTGTTAATACTAAAAATTCAAGAGCCATTGTGGTGGAATTTTCTAGTTTAATTGCTTTAACACAACCTACGATAACCAAAAAGTTACTCTCTATATTTAGTAAATTCGAATTTAGTATTGGAAGCACTAGGAATCAGTAAGCCCTTGCATTTACTATTAACCAAAATTGACTTTAAAAGTTCAGTTGTATTCTCTAATTGAAATTTTCATTAATATAACCAGGTTTGGCAATCTGCAAGCCATTGAATCCTTGAATGTCCCCTTCTTGGAACCTGCTTAACAGAGCCACCTGTTCCGATTCAAAGTCATCTTCTTGAATATGTTCACCCTATTGGCATTCTATGTAAACAGTTTTCATTAATATAACCAGGTTTGGCAATCTACAAGCCATTGAATCCTTGAATGTCCCCTTCTTGGAACCTGCTTAACAGAGCCACCTGTTCCGATTCAAAGTCATCTTCTTGAATATGTTCACCCTATTGGCATTCTATGTAAACAGTTAAACAAAATGGGGCCGCCATTCAATGTACTCACATTGAAATTAATTCTAACATAACCACCCAAGGAATCTGATGGACTAATTCTGTGAGCTACTATCCAAAGATAGATAGGTTAGAAGACTTGCGAATAACGGATGCCTCCCACAATCCAATACAGTAATTCAGTAACATCGACTCTGTTCAAACGACCTGCTGTTATATCCTATGTTAATATAACCTGCAGTTACATTCTCTGTAACTAAAACCTAGAGTTACGAGGGTTTAAGTTGGTGAGTGAAATTCATTAACAGGTAGGTTATTACTGAAATCTACTTTAACATGACCTGCGACAGGAACCAGAAATGCAACCCATGGACCATCATCTCAGCTCGCAATTCCACTTAAAAGTCTACCATATGCTAACCCCCAATCAATGGTTCAAAATGTAAGTCTAAAATTTCGTTACAGCCGCCATGAGAACTAATGCCTAAGAGAGATTACTTCAAAAGCATAATCAAGTCACTACTACTTAACGAGATCCCATAAATCTGTGAACCAGGAAAATAAAATTGAAGTTACCAGGCAAATCCCAGGGCTCGTTTCTGTAAAGGTCGACCTCGGGAATAACTTCGAGCTCTGCTCCTCTAAGGGCATGATTGAGTTTGCCCTTGAGATAGCAGGAGATAAGTTCTTCGTCCGTGGGATGGAACCTGAAACCTGGAGGTAAAGCTAATCTTCCCATGGGGAAGGAAGGGGTATCGAAGCCCCCTTCCACCTGTCTTCCCTTTTCCCTTCTCTTTCCCGGTTGATAATTTATCTGCTGTCTTTCTGTGCTGGTGGCCGATAATGCCTCCGCCCACCTATTATTTGTATGTCTCTCTGAACGCTATTACTATGTAGGGCGTTCATATCTGCAGAATAAAAACACAATGAAAATTGGGGCAGATATTTTGCGCATACGTGTCGCTATTTAGTGATTACCGGGATGTTTTTTTAACATTGAGGATTTAATGATTAAGAGTGAGTCTAGATGTTCTGTATTGATTAAGGACAACTTAAATTTCTTTTTGAAGAGTCACCTAATTTTTGAGCCTAATGAAAAGAGGTTAAGCATGTCTTTCGTGGAGTCATGGTGAGGGAAGAATCATGAGTGAGTAATCTGTTCACCTCAATTTCTTGGTCTATTCTTATTATTATATGAACAAGTGTTATATGAAATGAGTTATGATTTATTGGCTATGTGATATTGATAAGTCATGGTATTGCCCTATTTATAAATTATAATATCTATGATAAAGTAGGGCGAATTTATATGGTTAAGAAACTTGTTGCATGTTTTTTTAAATTGTTAATATGTTCAACTATATCCATGATAAAGTGGGGGTGAATTTCTATGGTTAAGAAACTTGTTACATGTTTTGTTAAATTATTAATATGTTCAACTTATATATCACTCTAGATCCAGCTTAATTATGGATCTATCAAGCCCTTAAAGGGATCAAATCTATTTTCACTTTAAAAGATGTTTGTGTCTCAAGAGTTAATTAGTTTAAATTCCTCTTTTAAATATGTTATATTCCACATGAGGTTCTCAATATCATGGGTCATTTAATTTTTATTATAATTATTTTTTTATGTGGTTCACAGACATCATATATTGGTGGCCACTACGTCCACGCAAACTATTTAGGCAAATCTATCTGAATGGATCACTTCTCATCAGCTTATTAGCAAAGCCTAACCCCGAGAGCATTGAGGAGAATTGACCCCATGACCTCCCATTAGCAAAGTGCTTTAATGGTGGGAACTCGACTAATTGAGCTAACCCTTAGAGCTTGTTATTTTTATTTTTATTTTATTTTGACCAAGTTAAAATGTTCACTAAGCTTGAGAGCACATTTCTAGGCAATTAATTCTTTTGATTGTTATTACAATTATTTAAAATAAAATTATAATTTATATAATTACGTCGTAAGGCGTTCCCTCTGCAATCAACTATCCTAAATGCCTCCATGTCATAATTTGTACCATTAGATATTTTGTTAGATGATTGAGTTAAGATGATCCATCGATTTGAATTGCATGACGGTCGCTAGCTTTCCCAACTGTACAAACTACTATCACTGGTGAGTCAAACGTGTTTAGTTGCCCGTGAGTTTCGCTTTGGATAGCTAATCAGTTGCAACCGCTCAAGGGTGTCCGTTGCAATTGCTCTGGATAGTTACTCTGGCTGGTGGAACTTATGTGCTCGGGCTTGTTGCAAGTTAAGCGATGCCGCGAAATCTAAACTTTTTAACTAGGTTTTTGTACTATTCGAGCTGAAGAATCGTATGCTTTCCTGGTAAACTGATTCAACAGGTTTCCACAGTATAAATTCTGGAAGTTTTACATAGCAGGCGAAAGTTATGCAGGTAGTATCGTTTGTAATAACTATCTATGATGCACAAGTTTTTAGTTTCGAATAGTTATTATTAAAACTGTGATGAGTGCAATTGCAGATTGTTACCATTAAAATAATGCACTAGTTTAGAGGGATATATTAATTTTTCATGAAGGTGCTAACGTTAATTATTGATTTTAGGATATTACATTCCAGAGTTAGCTTCAACAATTTTAAGGCACAAAAAGTTGTGGCAGGCATCATTCATTGATTTCAGAGGAATAATGGTGACTTCAGCTGAGACTTGTGATTTTCAGAATATTTCATTGGTCTAAGAATCAAAATGCATGCAAAGAGAATTCAATACACGAATATCTTTGTTCAATCCCCATGTAAAGACTTGCAAACTCTATCGAATGCCATGGTGCTAAATTATCATATTTGGAAACTTATGTACACAATCAATCTGAAGCTTGCACGTTCAATTTATGCAGGTGGGGAATGGCGTAATGAATAGTGACACAAATTTTCTCGAAACATATCAGTACGCAGGGAGTCATGCACTGATATCCAGTCAAACCTATGAGCAAGTAATCAGCAACTGTACCAATTCAAAATTCAATGAATCAGTGTGCCAACTTTTGGAAAATCAAGTGTATAATGAAATGGGAAATATCGCTATTTACAGTGTCTTTGCTCCCAAGTGCATAGTGAATGCATCTAGAAAGGCAAAGGTAAGGGCAAATTAACAGAACAATTTTACGAATCCGAAATATATTCGAGGGCAATCAAAAACCAACATTGAAGCTTTGGCCTTAATCTCATCCTATTACAAAGTTTTTCACAATGCTAGTGCATTTTAATGTAGATTGCAGATTTTAGAATAGTTTGAAATTTAATAGTTATAAACGAAGTAGATATATAGTAAAATAAACCCAATCTGTTACACCAAAGTTTTACATAGCAGGCGAAAGTTATGGAGGTAGAATTTTAATTACAATTGCCAATTTATTAATAGCACAGTTACATAAGCAAATGTGGATGATACACTACATGCATCATTTATTAATAATTTGTACAATGATAATTTGTATCCAATTTATATAATTTATTATTTGTTAATAATGTGTACAATGATAATTTTTGCATCTATTTATATATTTACTATTTAATAATATATATAATTTATATAATTTATATTGTTTAATAATGGTAAATGATAATTTCTCAATTTATATATTTTAATATTAATAATATATTAATATTTTGTTTGTTTCATTTTTATTTTTAATGTTATATAAATATTTATAATTGTATAAGTTAAATGTGAAAAAATAAAATATAAATCTTAATATGTAATATAGTTAATGTTGGACATTCCATAACCATTCACTGTTAATGTAAATAGTTATTGATGTGACCAAATGATCATAATATGCTAACATTTTTTTTTATTTTTGATTATAATATAAAAATTCAAAGTACGAAAAAGATAATTTTCTCCATATCTATAATTCTGGATCTATTAAATTTATTATATATCTATAATTTTGGATTAACTAAGCTCCTAGAGGTATTATAGATTTTTTTACTTTCAAAGAGGTTTGAATCTCAATAGATTTATTCCTTTCCTAAATTTATAAGATGCATTCTAGATCTACCTAGTGCTGAAAAGGAATTTGGTTTGAATTGTTGGTTTTAATCGTTTGGGAGTGATAACAGTGATAATTAATAAAGATTGTGATTTAAAATCCAACTATTTTAAATAAATTTCTTCAACTTATTAAATAAATAGATAAAAAAGAATTGTTGGTTTGGAGAATTTTAATAGTTTGGGAGTGATGATTAATAAAGATTCTGATAATGACAATTTGAATTTTATCCATTTTTTGGATAACTAAACTTAGATTGCTTAAAAAGGCAACTTGTTTGTTTGTTTTTTTTTTTGTTATCTAAGTACATAAGGTTTTGGATTTTGAAGCATACTATAAGGATTATGTATACATTTTTGGAGTATTAAATTTCTTCAACTTATTAAATAAATAGATAGAGAAGAATTGTTGGTTTGGAGAATTTTAATGTGGGATATTTTATTTTGATCAAAGTTGGATTTCTTTTTGTTATCAATAATATATTTTAAGTGTTGCATTTCATGTCCAATTCTTATATATCTACTTAAATGAATTACAACATTTCTCTCTTTGTAGAAAA
>APFE030565623.1:0-13017 GCA_000404065.3 Pinus taeda | reverse complement strand
TGATGCAGGAGCATCAAGACCATCCTCATTTGTAAATATGGAATAAAAAGGGGGGTGTGATAAATTTTAGTATTTTGTTATTTTTAATAAAATAGGAAGTAAAGTTTATGTAAATATTATTTTTCTAAATAAAAGGATATGAGGGAATAGTTTAGGAAAAAGAATTGGGATAGAATTTCTATGTTTTTTCAGTTAAAAATAGGATAAAAATAGGGAATAAAGCTTCAAGCTTTAAATCATTATGTAAAAAGGAAAAAGCCTGCTTTTTCTAGGAGATAAGGTCTGAGAAGACCTATCCCTTATGTATGTATCCATTATTATTATAAATAAAGAGGCAGTTAGGCTCTCAGGAAGGGGGAGGAGCGTGCCAAAAGTATTATGATTACATTTTTCTCTCTGCGTCCTCATGGATCATCAATTTCTTGTTTAACTGGATGCGTGTCTTCAAACCTCAGTGGTTCAAAACCATATTGACGCAGGAGGGAGCCTTTAAAACTCTTAGTTGAGCTTTTGTTATCCTTGCAAATTCTAATTTTGGGCGGTGTTTTCTTGGTATCTTTAAGCTCAAAAAAATTACATCATAACTTTGGTAGGAACTTTTAAGATTAGTTAAGTAGATTTCAGAAATTTCGAAAGTGAAAATGCCAGCGGTTTTCTATTATATCAATGTTGAAAACCATGAAGAATCGGTCTAAGAGCGCTGCTTGGCTACCTGGGGCTGTGGGAAAAGAAAATTTATAGTCTCAGGAAATTGGTTGCTATTGCTACGACGGCGTTGAGGTCAGAGAGAGTGGTCTTGTTTCAAACGCAGAGCAGAAGCTCAACGAAGTAAACATTGTGAATTCTGGTTTATTATGGTGAGAAATAAGGCGCATGTAGTCGTCCATTGAGGGCTGCAAATCGTTTCTTTCGAAGGCTACCTGAGTGTGAGGAGCCACTTCTGCGCGTGAGCACATACAATTCCGACCAAAACTCTCGATACAACTGGCGATACAAAAACTCTCTCAGACATGAGTTGTAATAAGTTGGCGTATATCTTAAAATCCATGAACTCTGAATGAGAGATATTCTTAAGTTTTTCTGCATTTGCATGGGGCTATGGAACAGTATTAAGTGCCATTCCAAAATTTGTTGTCATTGCTTGCTGAAGTTACGATGGTATAGAATTCTACGATGTTAATGATTGTAGGCATCTGTTGCTTGTGGGAAAAATTGAAGAATTGCAAGGCTCTGATAATTACCGAGGTAAAGCTTGTACTTAGGTTAGATTTCTATGGACGCCATGATGATGTTCCAGAAGATAAAAGCGAGTTCTTATAAGGATTTCAAAGCGGAGAGTGGCGCCGAAGGTTTTCAAACGATTGTTGATGAGTTGCCAGTTAGCATACTTTAGTATTCAATTCAATACAATTTTAAATTTCAGTTCTGATCCTTCTAAATCTAGTGATTGTGGAGTGTATGGTTTCGTACCATTACCAGGGAAAAGATTTCCATTCATGAAGGAACCTTTGTGTGAAGATTGTCGGGTTATGACTTTATTGCATATGTTTAAATGCTTTCACATGTTGAAAGTGTTCGGGGATTAACGGAATGGGAAATTCCAGAGCTTAATATTGAAGATGCTTTATATGCATAAGTGTAGAAAGATTCTGGGTTTTGCAGGCCCACCCTGCATCATTACGCTTCGGTCCTTTGATTTGATATGGGTTGCACACTGTGGTCGTGGGTCGAGCTAAGGCCTAGCCCTTGGCCCCCCTTCAGTGGTCCCGTGGCACTGGGGTGGCCAGGGGGTAGGGCTTAGCCCAACCCCCTTCTCATCATGAAAGTCTCAAATTCAATCCTTGCGAAGGTCAGTTTGGACGCAAACCAAAATTTTGCCAAGCTAAGAGGAGGCCATGTGGCAATCACCAATTGGCCCACGTGGCTCTCCCTTATTTGTCCAACATTACATAATTAGCATAACAATAAAATATTTGAACCAATCATAATGTAACAAATGGAGAAAATCCATTGGTTAATAAAACTCAATTTTTGGGCCAATCATGGGAGGCCACGTGGCAACCTGCCACTAGCCCAAAATGTCCAGTCATCTGTCCTTTTCGCCAAAATTTGCGTATTTGCCAATTCGATCAGAACACGATATCAGGAGCATATGATATCAGTTTTGAGTGAAACAAATTGCATTGGGTTCAAATCGCCAAGATCTATCCAGTCATTCAGGTTTCAAGCTATGTCACATGCTTTGAGTTTTGAGCACTATTTTGATCCACCAGATCACTCCTCCCCATTGGAATCTTTTGGACCTCCAAAAGCGCTTTATCAGTCAACAAATAAATGAGGGTACAACTCCCTCACCCTTCTAGTCTCAGTCCACTAAACTTTGCTTGACTTTGTCGCTTTGAGATTTTCATGAAAGTACATCACTTTCCTTGATTTTGGAGTCCTAAACTTTCTCTCAATGATGACAACTTTCTACAATTTTTCTAGATATGCAGAACAAAAAACTGCCCTTGAAGGAATCTGAACATTCCCTCCTCGGTCTTCAATCAATGGAAACTTAAACAATTTGAACACTGTCGTCATGACGATGCTTAACATGTCTAGCCTTGCACTTGGCTCGACTCTTTACCAAATGTGATCACCATCATCATGCACCATCCTTCTTCAAATCCAAAACATTATGAAACCCACAGAAGATGTTTTAGGACCAAATTCCTCTTTGTCAAATAGCCTTTGCATTTGCTTGTTGACCTCTATATGCTTTAACATTGGCATCTTGTTCACACTAATGTTCAAAAATGATGCATCCTGCTGCAAATTCACTTCATTTTGTTTACCTCTTTTTCGAGGCAACATGTTAGATGTAGAAATTTCATGAATAATATGACACTTATTCACATAGATTATCCTGATTATACACTATTTGCGGAATCATGCATAATACATAACCTCCTCTACGTTGATCATCAATTTAGCAGTATTCAGAAACATACACATGCGCACATTGAAGCATCAATTGCACATATCAACGCAGTATGTACCCGGGGAAAGCATAAAGCTGAAAACCCCACAACTATCTGTATATTATATTGATTGAGATCATGTAACAATACACAGTACAATACTAGCTCCACCTGTTACACACAATACAACATAGATCTGAATCAATCACTGCCTCAAATCACCTCTACTACTTGCCTGCCTCCACTGCGCAATACTTGTTGAGAATACAATGAGAATGAATCTCCAAACTCGTATATCCCTTGTGTGACACTACGCAATCCTCATTGGCAACTCAATCCCACTGATTCTGGAAATCACATGCACAACTATAGTCACAACTGACATCTGTCTTGCCCTTTCACTTACCTCTAACACTTGTCTCCACTGAACTGTCCATGCATTGAGTTAACTGATGTATTCTTTAGTTGCTTTATGAGTTAATAATTAGTGAATTAATTCATAACTAATTCACATCACTCAACATTAGTCTATTTTTCAGTTAAACTAACTATAACTAGTTCAACTAAGTCAAACTGAACACAACTCCATCAACTCCTGATCCAACTCCACAGAACTCAATCACTGAAGTCCTAATTGAAGTCCTCCATGCAATAACTCAAGATTACCCATAGGAACCACGTATTTCCTTCTGGCAGTTGCATGTGCCACATCTGTAGCTCGAACTGAAGTGCTCCAAGAGAATAAGATAATGTTTATAGTCCAAATATTATTAAGAGCTAATAATATTTGACTGTTCTATTTTTAGCCTGATAGTCTAAAAATAGACTCCGCACATATGTCTAAAAATAGAGGTCCATCTATTTTTACCAACTTGACCAATCATCCACAAATAGCATCCTGCAACTCATAGACCATGATCCATATGTCTAAAAATAGACATAGTCTAAAAATAGACTTGCGCTAAAAATAGACTGCGGGCCCACTTAGTGAAGGCGACTTCTTTCCACTAAGCTCCATCATCTTGTTGCATTCTCAACATTAGACTCTTGAAACATCTTATCACATGAATTAGAAACATCAATGAAATAAGATTTCAAACTTGATTCATATCCTTGAAAGGCCTTAGATTCCTCAACATCTTCATGTTTGATCATTAACAATGCAAAGTTCTAACTAACATTAAAAATCCTCTTCATTTGTCGCACATTTATAAGAGATGCATTTAACTTCTTCTTGTGTGATCTAAAAATGTACTCAATCCCATTTTTTAACAAATTAACAATCCTCTTCATTTGTCCCGCATTTACAAGAGATGCATTTAACTTCTTCTTGTGTGCTCTAACAATGTACTCAATCCCATTTTTGAACAAATTATATTTGTTCCCGTGGTGATGAAAAATAGCTCTCCTATCATATAGATATGGGCTTCCCAAAACAATACCACATATATGAATTAGAATTACATTAAGCTCTACCTCATCTAAAAAGTTTGCAGTGATTGCAAATTTCAATTTACATTTTTTTGTCACGTACAATTCTGCATTATCACATATCCAACCTAGAGGATAAGGTTTAGGATGAGGAATGGTTTCTAAATTCAACTTCTTGACAATGTCTAGGTAAGATTTGCTTGTGAACCACTATCAAACAGTGTATCTATATTGGTATGTTTTGAAATAACTCTAATATGGAAAAGCTCTATTCTTGTTTTTTCATCTTGAGTTTCATTTAGACAATTTGAAGAAATCATACTTGCAATGTCCTTACCTTTCAAACCCATGGTTTTGATCTTTGTTTCATCTCCAGAATCAGAACCTAAATCATCTTGTGTAGTTGCAGTTGTCTTCTCTTTCTCCTTGTTTTTAAACTTTTTAGGTTTCATTTCTGGATGAAGTTTCCAGCAATAATCTTCATCATGGCCCTCATTGGAACAATGTTTACATGTGAGTTTTTCTTTCTCCATCATGATGGCAACATTCTTCTTCCTTTTTCCTTTAAACTTTCCCCTTTCCTTTTTCTCCAAACTCAAAGGAACTCTCACTAATTTCTTCATAAACATTTATACCTCTTGCCTCTAAATGAGTTCCTTGTACACAAACTTCATCTAGTTTCATAGGGTTAAACATGAGAATGGTATGTCTCAAGTAACTATGCAATCCTCCAATGTATTTGAGAAAAGTATTTTGAGAAGACAAATATATGCCCAAAATCAAATCTCTTTTCCTAAATTCTTGAGTATGAGATTGCACATTTTCTCTTTAGGTTGCCTAAAGTTTTGTCAATCCATGATAGATTTCTACATGTATGGTAATGGATAAAATTGTCTTCTTATTGCAACAATAAAATCATTACAAGAGGATAAAACCTTACTGTGAAAAGTAAATCAATTGCTACAGTGATAGAATTTTCACATGGTATCAGAACAAGTAATCAAAGACAGAAAGGGAAAATCAGTTATGGATCGAGACCACGATGCAGAGGCATCCACCTTATGGGACTCATGCAGATTTTCAGAAGATTGCACAAGAAAGAAAGATTTCGATTTCTCTATGTTGTCGTGCATGACTAGTGTTGCATCATCAGAAGTATGGTATATAGACAGTGGAGCCTTGTGGCATATGACGGGAATCAGGGAGTGTTTCTCAGAATATCGAGAAGAGAAGATGAACTTTCAAATCACCATGTGGAACAAGGCAAAGTGCACTCGAGTAGGAAAGGGCACCAGAGTCTTTCAGACAAAATCGGGAGAGTGATTCTGTGCCACAAATGTGTTGCATGTGCTAGGATTGGGGATGAACTTACTTTTCGTGTCACAACTACAAGGCAACGACTATGACGTCTACTTCATCAAGGAAAAGGTATACATCAAACACCCGAGCTGGAAAAAGAAAGTGCAGATTGAGATCAAAAGTAATCGGTTGTATAGATTACAACTACAATCTCCAATGGCATTAATAGGCAGTCATGGGGACAAAGACTTGAATGAACTATGGCACAGAAAGAGAATTCTTAGGAGCACTGTAACAAGAGTTTCGGATCTGAGTATGGAACGAGATGATGTATGCAGGGGATGCGCTCTAGGAAGGTATGCCAAGGTGACATTTCCTAGGAGCAACCACAAGGCCAAGAGTGTACTAGGATCGATACACGCAGATATCTGCAGACCTATGTCCATCAAAGCTCTCGGCGGTGCTGAGTATTTCCTTACCTTCACTGATGACTACTCGAGGAAAACTTGGGTCTATTTTTTGAAAACCAAGGATGAGGTTTTCTATCGATTCAAGGAGTTCAAAGCTCTAGTGGAGAATCCGACAGGTAAGAAAATAAAAGTCTTGCGCTCAGATAATGGTGGAGAATATGTCGATAAGGACTTCTCTGATTATTGCGCTAAGGAGGGAATTAGAAGAGAGTGGACAACTCCTTACAATCTAGAGTAGAATGCGGTGGCAGGAAGGAAAAACAGGACTACTGTAGAAGCAGCTAGGGACATGTTGTATGATCAGGATATGCCAAAATTCCTGTGGGAAGAAGCATGCAACATAGCCGTCTACATTCAGAACAAGACTCCTCATTGGGAATTGGGCAAGATTGCTCTAGAGAAAGTCTTCACTGGGAAGACACCTGAAGTCATACATTTCAAGATATTTGGGAGTTTGGTATGTTATCTCAAACTCGAAGAAAAGAGGAAGAAGCTTGATCAAACTGCAGAAAAGGGGTATCTAGCAGGATATAGTGAGAATGCTAAGGCATACAGGATCTATCTTCCAGGGAGCAGGAAGGTAGTAGTACAACAAGATGTAAAGTTCATGGAGGACATTGATTTTAGAATATCTTGCGAAATGCCTTCCAAGGAGCAGTCAAAAGAGGATTTGTTGGTCATGCCTCTTCAACCAAGGAAGTGAAGAATCCTTCCTCAAATCAAGAAGATTCTTAGGATGAGGAAGATGAGCGAATAGAAGCACCTGTTGGCAGAGGAAGAAGCAGTAGGGAACTTCGTCAAATTTTATGTGATGCAAAGAACTTCATCGAATAGCCAAGGAACAGGAAAAGGAAGCGAAAATAGCCAAACAGGTATCATGCATTAGTAGCTCCGGATGGAGAGCTTGCCAGCTTCAAGGAGGTAGCTTGACATTAGGTATGGCTAGATGCGATGGTGGAAGAGTATAACTACATAATGGTAAATGATGTCTGGGAGGTGGTGTCAAGGCCTCAAGGCAGATCTGTGGTAGGTTCAAGATGGATCTACAAGATCAAATATGTTGCGGACAACAGTATTGAAAAATACAAGGCCAGGTTTGTGGCTAAGGGGTATGCTGAAAAGGAAGGGATTGACTATGAGGAAACCTTTGCCCCAATAGCTAGGTATACATCTATTAGGACCGTGATATCTCTTGCAGCCCAGATGGGATGGGAGATCCATCAGATGGATGTCAAGACGACATTTCTGAATGGGGTAATAGAAGAAGAAATATACGTTGAAAAACTAGAGGGCTTTGAAACTCATGAGAAGAAGTCTCATGTATATAGACTGAAGAAATCATTGTATGGCCTGAAGCAGGCACCAAGAGCGTGGTATGGTCGAATAGATGGCTACTTGTAGAAGATGGGGTTTGTCAATAGTGAAGCGGATCTGAATCTCTGCTATCTGGTCCTAGAGAGCAAGCCACTTATCTTAGTATTATATGTGGATGATCTCTTCCTGACAGGATCATATAGACTCAGTGAAGACTGCAAGAAGAATCTAGCCACAGAGTTCGATATGAAGGATCTGGGACGAATGCACTATTTTCTAGGGTTGAAAGTTTGGTAACAGAAAGGAGAAATCTTCCTTGGGCAAGGAAGGTATGCTACAGAAATCTTGAAAAAGTTCAAGATGGGAGACTGTAGACCTATGGCTACGCTAATGATCACCAACTAGAAGAAGATTGATGCATCAGAAGGCAAGGATGTCGATCCCACCCTATAACGACAACTCATAGGGTCCCTGATGTATCTAGTCAATACCAGGCCAAATATTTGCTACGCTATCAACACCCTCAGTGAATTCATGGTGGAACCAAAGAGGACTCGCTAAGCAGCAGCCAAGCACGTTCTCAGGTATTTACAGGGAACAATTGATTATGGGCTCTTATATAACAAGGGGAAGGATATAAGGTTGAGTGGATTTACTGATGCAGATTGGGCAGGAAGTTCAGTGGATCGAAAAAGTATCTCTAGGTACTGTTTCAACATTGGATCAAGAATAACCTCCTGGTGCAGTAGGAAACAGAAGTTTGTGGCTCTAAGCTCATCTGAGGCAAAATATATGGCAGCAAGCACAACTTCGTGTGAGGCCATATTGCTTAGAAAACTGCTGGTAAACCTATTCAGAGGAAATATGGAGGCAACCAAGATCATGTGTGATAATCAGAGTTGCATCAAACTCTCTGAGAATCCAGTATTTCATGATTGGTCAAAGCATATTGATATCTGATGTCACTTTGTCAGAGATTGTGTCCAACGCAGAGTTGTACAATTGAGCTACACTCCTACAGGGGAACAAGTGCCAGATATCCTCACCAAGGCCCTTGGAAAGTCAAAATTTGACTACTTTAGGGAAAAGATGGGGATGGTAAAGAACCCCTTTTAGAAGTAGTGTGTTAGCAGCACGAATGAAGAGGGAGTTGGAATGCAGATGCAGTGTTGGGGGAAATGACCAACAACAACACAGATGCAGAGGGAGTTGCAGTGTAGATGTAGTGTTGGGAGAAAGGACCAACAACAACACAGATGTAGAGGAAGTTGCGGTGCAGAAGCAGTGTTGGGAGAAAGGACCAGCAACAAGCACGGATGCAGAGGGAGATGTCATATAGATCCCGCAGTAGTAGTAGCAGAGTCATGTGTAGCAGTACAGGAGGCAGCAATGTAGAGGATGGAAGGCCTAACATCAACACAGTTACCGATGCCAGATGATTAGAGTAATACTCAGTGAGGAGTATTGCTAGAGTACAGTCCTCGCTAAGAAGGAGTGTTGATTTTAGGTAGCATCGGATGTGATCTAGCCACGAAATTTGGTGGAAAGGTTGGGGCACATAAGATCCCCAATACCCAGAAAGGGCTTGGGCAGATTCTAAATAGATAAGGAGATATTAAAATAATTAATATTTTAATGGAGTCCCTAAGTCTAAACTTAGGGAAAATAAAATATTAATGTGTATTAATGTGAATCTGTGCTAGAATGGTCCAAAAGACATGGATCAAGCTAGATCTAATCTTAGCCATTGATCAGGGACTTAGTCTCGGCCGTTGAGATGTCAACAGAAAATGTATAAGAGGAGGCTTTAGGGGCACTTGGAGAACACACTACGGGAGACTAGTCAGTTCAATTTTTGGAGCGGGGTGTAGAGCCTCTAATCTACACCTACTTATCTACCATTTTCCTCAATCATTCCTTGTCTTTCCTTATCTTTTGCCTCATTTTCACCATAAAACCACCCAGATCATTACATTAGGTGTTATTAAGCATGATTAAGTAAGTTTTGCTAATGAATGACTATTTGTTTAGATTTTGACTTACTTGCAGGAATCCTGCAACTATCTGATGATCCTGCAGCTATCTGAAGATCCTGCAGCTATCTGAAGATCCTGCAGCCTTTTTGTTAAACGCAATGCTCCACGTGTCGGTTTGCCAGATGAGCCACATGGGCACTTAGGTGTCAACGTGCTCGAGGTTCCTGTCCCATTTTTCCAGCCATCCACGTCATCTTTATCCACGGTCAAAGCTGGGCAAGTCACGGTCAACTCAAGGTTGTTTAACGGTGATTGTGAGCTGCTTGGTCACGTCATCTTAAACGGTGATTTGTCCACGTTCTACAGATGGCAGGGGACATGATTCAACATGGGATTCATTACCCATGACGACAGAACCACTAACTCATCCACGCAGCCGTATGAAGTGTCAAGAAACCATGAATACGCATAACAATTTATTTACTTTTCAGTTAATCAGCTGCACGGATAGGCTATCTTAGAAATTTCTATAAATAGCTGCGTCTGTGTACGCTCATTAGGCTTTTTATCAGTTGTAATTTGATGAACCTGTGTTACATTTTAAAGCATTCTGAACTCTGTTTTTAGTGCTATCCTAGCACTCTGTTTTATACATTTTCTGCAATGAAGAAATAGACATAGCACTGTTTTGAAGTTTCCAGATCTCTGAGTTTTTCTTGTGGCTGAATGGACAGAGGGCCCCTGCTCATTTCTGCCACTGTAAAGTATTTTATGTGCAGTATCATTTTCTTTACTTATTCATTTCTTTAAGCATGTATAGTTTCTTTTATTTGTTTTCCTTTCTTTCAAACTGATCAGTGTTATTTCCTTGCAGCTTTCTTTTAGCCCGGGATTTATGTGTGTATTTGCTTTAATGTCTAATGGTAGTTGCAGTTGTCTTATGCATGGTGCTGCCCTCTTTACTCTGTTTTTCTAGACTAGTTTTAGTATAGCTTTATAAGTTGGATGCTAACTAATTTATGCTCTCTTTATCATGAATGGCTTATCTTTCAAGAGAACAGAACATTGATTAATTGCAGCTTGTATTTGAGTAGACTTGGCTTGTGATACTAACACCTTTTCCACTTGTTACACATAATCACATATGTAGGAAGCAGTATGTTGGAAAAGGCTTAGTAGTGTTACAATTTGTCAATTAAAGTAAATTAGAGTTTTTATCAATTCTTGGATTTGTCTTCAGCTACCTTCTAATCGTGTTTTATGCAAATACACAGTAGAAGCAGAGAGTTAGAAGGAGATCATCACTAACAACAATCCTTGAAGTGATTTTCTTATTTCTTTTATTTGCAGCAGTATGGATAGAGACTAATGCCATTGGATTGTGGTCATTTACTTTCAAGTCATTTTGATTTATTCATCTTTTTCAAGTTCTTTTTCTCTTACAAATTCAGCAAGCAATTAGAAATCACCATAACACACACTTTCACTCATCTAGAGATCACTTTCACACACTTGCACTCATTTGTCTATAATCATCATTCCATTTTAGAAAGATAAGTTAAACATAAACAACCCCCCTAAACAACAAAAGCTCTAAGAAAGTTACTTAAGTACATATAGTACACCCTCACTTCATCAGCGTACGAGCCCCGGGTTGACAATTAATACTAGCAATTTAGATAACAATAAATTGACTAAACACGGGGTTTGCTAAGAAATTGAACCAGTGGTCTGGAGAGTAGTTAAGAGGCAGCAAGTATGGAGCAGAGAGATGGGAGATCAACGCAGAAGAGGCAGACGCAGAATTAGAGGAAGCCACGCAGAGGCAACAGAGACTGCGCAGAGCCAGAAGGGCTTACGTCATCCACGCAAAGGTTGTAGGAGTGATGCAGAAGCCCAGGGACACTACGCAGAGCCTCAGTAGGTTGCCGCATAGGGTTTTCAGGCTGACGCAAAGGATTTTAGGTTGTAGCATAAGTCAGTAGGGTCTATGCTGGGTTTACAAAAGTGTTGGAAGTTTGTCTATCTGTGGGTGGAATTTAATTGTGTTTAACCAATGGAGGCTGCGACAAAATTTCTGAATACGTTGGCCACTTGTTCAACTATTCATCGTGCTACTTCAATTTGGTTGGCTCTCCCAGAATCAAGGATTGAATGAGATGCAGGTGACAGTGACCAGCCAACTATGATTTTGGCCTTTTTTCCACATCATCTTTTATATTAACTCTGTTGTTTTCTCCATCATAGCCACCTTAATCATATGAATATTTCACCGATTTGACTGCGGAAAACCTTAATCATACGAATATAAACAACGGTGGGGTGGCGGCTACTGTGAAAACAACAGTGAATCGCATGAAGAAAACGCTTCACAGGAGTCAAGGACTCAGAAAAATCAAAATTGTCTGGTCACTGTCCCCTGCTTTTAATTCAATCGTCAATTCAACTAAAACTAAGGTGGCGGTGAGGGTTAATTGAGTTGAATATAAATTATAGATGATAAAATCATGTGGCCTTAAATTAAAGTATGGGCTTTATGGTTTAGTGATACCCCACATGATTAAATAGTTCCATGTCATCTTTTATACGTGGAGAGATATAGGCCTCATATGCACACTTATATTTTTAAATTACACGTTGGGTGATTTTGAAATTAAATATATACGAAGGAGATTTTGAAATTGTAATTTTTATTATAATTAGTATAGATTTATTTTAAGTACGGATTTAATATGAGTTAAGAGGGATTAAATTTTTTCATGTGTAATTTTCTTAAAATATAAAATACAATATTATTTTTTATTTTATAAATTGTATTTTAAAATGCTAAATAGAGTATATATAGGACCAAAGAAACTTTTTAACCATAATTTCCGATGAAAAGAGCTTGGAAAAGGAGAAGGCCCATCTCCTTGATGTCTTTGTGAAAAATGGTTACAGTAGACACCTAGGACAAAAATCCTTCCTCAGAGCTCGGAAAGAGCCTCCAGTTCCTAAAGATCCGAATGATCGGGTCACAGGGGTTCACTTGCCTTACATCCAAGGAACCACTGACAGGATTTCCAGGATTCTTAAGAAGCATAAGGTTCCCGCTACCTTTAGACCTCTTACTTCCATCCGTAGCTCCCTCAGGTCGGTGAAAGATCCTATCGATCCGAAAGACATGAAGGGCGTCTATGTTATTCCATGTTCTTGTGGGACACCATATATTGGTGAGACCGGTTGATCTATTAATCAAAGGATTAACGAGCATTCCGCAGACTTAAGGCATGGAAGAGCCAAGTCCTTGGCCCTTGCAGAGCATGCCGAGAAGACTAAACATTATGTTTGTATTGAAGAAGCGCGCGTCATTGCAAAGGTTGGGCAGTTTCACCATCAGAAGTTTAGAGAGGCCCTGGAGATTGAAAAAAGGCCTGAAAATCTTAATAGGGATGATGGCTGGAAGATCAGCAGTTGCTGGATCCTAGCCCTGTCTTCCTAGCCGCTTCCTTCCTTCTTCTCCTAAGTTACCTTTTATCTTAATCATCCTATTATTATTAAGATAGATACATATATTTATTAGTT
>APFE030565611.1:0-14397 GCA_000404065.3 Pinus taeda | reverse complement strand
GGTGGACGCTAGCAGAGCGGAGCAAGTAGATGTTACATTGTACAGGCAACTTATTGGGTCATTGATGTACTTAGTCAACACACAACTTGACATATGTTTTGCAGTGAACCAGTTGAGCCAGTTTATGATGGATCCTACCAGAGCTCACTGGGTCGCAACAAAGCATGTTTTGAGATATCTCAGAGGCACGGTAGATTATGCTCTATGGTACAAACAGGTTGATGGAGTGAGGCTTGAGGGCTTCACTGATGCAGATTAGGCAAGGAGCTCCACAAATCGGAAGAGTACTTCAGGTTATGTCATGTTAAAATTGGCAACTAGGGCCAAATTCCACTTTAGACAACTCATTTGATGGAGATGATGATTGCATTGAATTCCTCTTTTCGAGAGGACCAAAATTGACCTAAAGATCATCAAATTTGGACAAGTAGAAATGTGCCTTTGAATTTATGCCCACACATGTGCAAATTGTCAAAGTCGGCCACATCATCATGTAGGCTCATGAAGCCCAAGAGACATCTCACTTCACCCTCAACGACTTGTATAAATATAAGTGACCTCCAACCTCATTTGGCACCTCACTCACTCACACATTCTTCTCTCTCCTTCTCTCATTGGTTCATACAGCTATTGGGCATACGTGTGGCAAAGAGGACGAATTTTCTGGGCAGATTGCAGGGCTGAAATTTCAAAATTGTTGTAGGGTTTGACTAGCATTGACCACGCACTTTAACTCATCCTTTAACTGCGATTTTTGTGGGAAAAAAATTGTTTTTGGCAAGCCGTACTATTTGGCATAGAAGCTGAGAATTTCTGGGCACTTTGACCTGCGTTGACCGCATAAGTTGACTTCAGTTAACAGAGTTTGACTGTTGTTTGGATGACTGTTTTGACTGTTGTTCGACCAGTTAAGGAGGCCGCGTTTGACTGTTGTTTGGATGACTGTTTTGACTGTTGTTTGACTAGTTAAGGAGGTCGAGTTTGACTGCCTTTGATCAAGCTTCAAAGGGGATGTTTTGTTGATGTGTTGACCATCTTTGAATTTCTGGTTAGGGTTGAATTTGACTACAGTTGACTGCAGATTTGTCAGGGTTGTTTTGAGTTTGATTTGGCAAGTCAACTTTGACTTTTTATACTTTTTGTTGAACATTTGATATAATAATAAGAAGAATTGATCAAAGGGTTTTCCCCATCTTGGGGTTTTTCCCTGGCATCTGCCAAATCTAGTGTTCTCTTGTCTTGGCTTGTCTTCTGCATTTTGTTATTCATGTTCTATGTACAGTTATTGTCAATATGATTTATGGTTAATGTGATTTCCATTGGAAATCTAAATTGGAAATTGTCATTGGGCTACTGAAGTAATTGGTATATGAGGCCAGGTGAAGACAAAGCCCAAGTAAGAGAGAAAAAAGCAATCACCAAGAGAGATTTATTGGACAATTTTCAATGGCTTCTACATCTTACTTCAAGACTGAGGACAAGCTCAATGAGAAATCTGACTATCATGCATGGAAGATGACTTTGGACTTGACTTTGGAGGAGCATGAGGTATTGGACTATGTGCAGGTAAAAGTGGTGGAGCCTCCTTCAAATGCACCAATTGTTGCTAAGACAGTATAGAAAAGGTGATGTCAAAGCAAAGAAAATTTTGATTGACTCTATTCAAAAGCATTCGGTTGCCTATATTTTTGATTTGGGAACTTCTAAGGAGATATATGATAAGTTGGTTGGGATGTTCAAAGTGAACAATGCAAATCAAATCCTCCTTCTCAAAAACAAGTTGAAGGATATCAAGATGGATAAAGGGGAATCTATTCAATCCTACTCATGAGAATAACGCAAATCAAGAATGACTTGCTATCTATTGGAGAAGTTATTTTTGACAGAGAGCTCTCGCTCATTGCTCTTGGAGGCCTTCCAAGACCATGGGATGCATTTGTCACCACCATTCCAACAATGACAAGATGCCTGGTTTCGATGGGTTATTGGCTAGAAGCACTCAAGAGGAGACTAGGCTGATGGAGAGAAACAAGCCCTCAAATGGAAATGAACCTACTACTTTCTCCGCTCATGCAAAGAGGAAGAATAATTTTGGTCCAAGAAGAAAGGGTCAAGGATTTAAGAAGGGAAAAAAGGAAGGTGCTACAATTGCAACAGGTTCAGCCACTATGCTAGAGAGTGTCCTCACAAGAATAATTCTCCAAGGGATGACGATAATAACAACAACAACAATTTCAAAGGCAATATCAATCAAAGGAACAATAAGTTCATCAACAAAGGAAAGAGGAGTGCTCCAGCTACTCAAAATGGAAATGGTCGACCTCCCAAAAGGATGATAAATACTAGGTATGATGAAAGTAATGTTGTAGAAAAACAAGATGAATTCTATCTTATTTCCGCTCTATCTACTACCTCTCCTCCGGATACTTTGTATCATTGGTTGATTGATAGTGGATCCTCAAGGCACTTCACTAGGTACAAGGAGGCTCTCTCACATTTGGTTGAAAAGAAGACTAATTTGAAGATCATACTTAGAGATAATGCCACCTACCCCGTGAAAGGGATAGGTACTATCACTCTTCACTTGAATCAAATTCAAACCATTCATCAATAGGAAGTATTGTATGTACCCAATTTGAAGAAAAACTTGGTGTCTATTTCTGTCATGGAAGATAAAGGCTTCAAGGTAGCGTTCATTGATGGAAAGCTACATATTTGGCAAAGAAACCCTAGAGATGCATTTACTCTTGGATTTAGGGTTGATAGTCTCTATCCAGTTGGACGAAGTCCTTTGGGAGCTTTGGCTAGTGATACTTCTCTTCAACCTAAGCTATGGCACAGGAGGTTCGCCCATTTACATTACAAAGCCTTACCTGGGGTAAGGAAGATGGTCACAAGTATGGCCGAGTTTAACATGAACCATGAAGGTGTTTGTCAAGGTTGTGCAGCTGGGAAACTTATGAAGGGACCATTCCCCTCTAGTGAAAGCAAGACTTCCAATATTCTTCAATTGGTTCATTCTGACCTATCTGGTATGTTGCCCGTAACATCACTGAGAGGATACTTATATTATGCAATCTTTGTGGATGACTACTCTTGCAAACATGGATCTAATTTTTAAAGAAGAAGGATTAAGTGTTCAAATGGTTTCGTTCTCTCAAAGCTTTTGTGGAAAACTGAACAAGGAATAAGATCAAAATATTAAGGACCGACAATGGAACTAAATATGAATCAAATGAATTCAATGAATTTTGCAAAGAGGTTGACATTAAGAGGTAGACAATCGTTCCATACACTCCTGAGCAAAATGGAGTTATTGAAAGGAATAATCGAACAATCATGGAAGCCACCCATGCCATGCTCCAAGATCAAAGCCTATTGAAGTTCTTATGGGCAGAAGCTGCCAACACTACCGTGTATGTTCAAAATAGGAGCTCATATCAAGCATTGGATTTCAAAACACCCAAGGAGGTCTTCACTGGTAAAAAACTTGATGTTTCTCATTTTAGAATATTTGGTTGTCTCGTGTATTTTCATGTACCTAAAGAGAAAAAAAAACAAGTTGGAAGCATCTAGGAAGAAGCGTATATTCATTGGCTGCAGTGAAAATTCAAAGGCATAGAGAATCTATGTGCCTGGTCAAAGAGATGTGAAAGTAAGTCGTGACATCACCTTTGATGAAGACACTGCCCTTATAAAAGCTAGAGACCTCCTTATCCCAAGGAAGGACAACAATGATGATGCTATGGAAAATCAAGATGAACCCTCGATGGATGAGCCTATGCCCAATGTTGATGGTCCGATGGATCCTATTGATCCACCTTCGAGTGACCCCTCAACCTCAAGGAAACGACCTCTATGGCTCAAAGATACTCTCGAAGATGTTGAAAGACATACTACTCCAAGAGGGACATTTCGTGAAAGAAAGAAGTCGAACAAGTACCAAGGATATTTGGTTGCTGTGAGTACTATCATTCAAGCTAAACCATGCACATTTGAAGAAGTCGTAAAGCACCAAGTATGGAAGGATGAGATGAATGAAGAATATGAATCAATCATGAAGAATGATGTTTGGGAGGTGGAGCCTAGACCCAAGAACAAGTTCGTAGTCACCTCAAAATGGCTTTACAAAATCAAACATGGAGTTGATGGGGGTGCTGAAAAATATAAGGGGAGGTTCGTTGCTTTAGGCTTCTCTCAAAGGAAGGAGTAGACTATGACGAGATATTTGCACCGATTGCCTGATATACCACTATCCGATCTATTATTTCTCTCGTTGCCACTCAAGGATGGAGCCTACATCAAATGGACGTTAAGACTGCTTTCTTACATGGCTTGCTTAAGGAGGAAGTCTACTTGGAACAACCTCAGGGGTTTGAAGTACAAGATCGAAGGACACATGTATGCATTTACAGTTATTATCTGTTTTAATAAAAAAATCTTTGTGGTGTTGTTTATTGTGTGTTCTCCTCTTTTTCTTCTGGCATTTCAATTTTTCAGATCTTAGGGGCCTCCCCCCCTAAAGATCGATTTCAATTTTTTAGATCTTGGGGGGCTCCCCCCAAGATCCGGATCACTTCTGCATTTTTGTTATTCATGTTCTATCTACAGTTACTGTCAATGTGATTTATGGTTAATGTGATTTCTATTGGAAGTCTAAATTGGAAATTGCTATTGGGCTACTAAAGGAACATTGAAGTAATTGTGCTAAGCATACAACATACCATTGTTAACTAAAATTAACACTTCAGCATTGGGTCAGCAGTTGTTTCCTAGTTTAGCAAGAAGCAGAGATTAGTTGCACTCAGTTCAACAGAGGCCAAGTACTTGGCTGCCAGTTTGGCAGCGTGTGAAGCCATATGGATGAGGAAGCTACTTGTGGGCCTTTTCAGGCAGGGGGTGGAGCCCACTGTGATACACTGTGACAATCAAAGTTGCATTAAGCTCTCTGAGAATCTAGTGTTTCATGATCACTCCAAGCATATTGAGATCAGGTATCATCATCTCAGGGACTGTGTACAGAAAGGGATAGTGAAGCTACCGTACATTCCAACAAAGGAGTAGATAATAGATATCTTGACCAAGGCATTGGCAAGAGGCAATTTTGTCTACTTCAAAGATAAGTTGGGAGTTGTACAGAATCCCTACCTCATTAAGAGGGTTTGTTGAAAATGTAACAATGGAAGGTCTTCTGGCTTGTGCCTTAGCCAATGAAGACCTCGACTTAGTCTTTCTCTAGCATAAATACGAGTTCATGAGACAAACTTCAGTTTTGATGAGTTTATTTCCAATTTAATAGAATGGTCATCAAGTTTTCACATGTAGAATTGGAGCTTCAATTAGTTGGAGTCTTCTTCAATTAGACTACAGTATGAGGTGGAAATTACAAATTGAGTTAGAATGAGTTAAGACTTCAGTGTTGATTGGAGAGAGAACGAGTTGAGTTCTCAGTTAACTCGCAATCACAACTAGAGTAAATCAAGGAGGAACTCGAGCTAGTTAACTTGGACTTGCTCCAGTTAACTAGCAAAGGAAACTAGTGACACTAGTGTGAACTGAAATTCGACTAGGCCACTTGCATGCATCAAATTTTCTTTATAAAGAGAAGGACGAAGGAACATAATTCAAAGATCATTCTTTGTGTGTGGAGTGTGCATAATTGAGGAGCGATTGTGTGCAAGGATTTAGGAGAATTACACAAGGATTTAGAAGTGTGCAAGGAAATAGGAGGCCTAGTGTGCAAGGAAATAGCGCCTCAAGTGTACAAGGATTGTTGAGCAGGAAGATTAGGATTAGAGAGCAAGTCTAGACTATCTTAAGCAAAGATCTATTATGCAGGGCTAAGAATAGTGAGGAGAAGCCTAGCACTTTCTCAAAGACAGGTTGTTGGTTGTGTTGAGAAATCAATGCTAGTAGAATTAGGGTTTGATTTCTCTTTCTTGATAATTACTTGTGAATAATGTTGTCTTCTTTTACTTCTTTATTATATTATCTTTCTTCAAGCAATTACCAAATTATGCGTGTATATAGATCACAAGAACAAGAGACACAAGATGTAGGCACTCTGTCGGGGCAAAACCCCTATCTAGGAGAAAACCCAGTCAAATTTCTTCCTTCAATAGTTAAAACGAGATAATCCAAGACTCTTCAACCTAGACACAAACTTCCCCCGACCACCAAGTCAACCCTTCCTTCCAACAACTTCGATATAGATCTTCGACCCTGTAGCAGTAGCACTTCGACCAAGCAAATCCAGAATTTTGACCTTCCCAGCAGAAGAACTTCGAGCCAGCAAAATCCAAAATTTCAACCTTCCAGCAGCAGAACTTTGACCTAGCAAATAGCCCAGTAACTTCACATAAAAGAGAGAGAGATAGCCCAGAAACTTCGACTTGCAATTCTTCCTTCTCCTTGAACTTCACACTTTTTCTGCATTCCCTTGATGTGTATCAAATTCTTTTGAGTCGATGTCCAAATAGACCGAACTTCTCCTGTATATATATCCTCTTATGTGGGTCGAATTGTCCTCTTGTAGGTTGACTTCATCAGGCAAGGGCCGACTTGGTGTGGAGGTGACAACTTACATTTTTGACTCAATAATAATTCTTTTTACATGATTCAAAAGCCCAAGAAGGGTCTCATTAAATGGACAATGACTTTAATGACTCAATATAAAACCTAGAAGTCCTCAATGGGGGCTTTGACATATAAAATGATGACTCAAGCATGAAACCCATGGTTTAATAAGTCATTGTAATAATAATAAAAATTTCTTTTGCATTCTTTGACTCAAATATAAATATGAAGACTGAAACTAGTTACATTCTTCAACACTCCCTCTTAACTAGGGAGGTATTCATAATTTACACATGTATATACAAGTATAAGCAAGATCTCAAAACACAAGAACTACGAAGAACTTAGGCACACATGGTGCCACGAACTAGATTCCTAACCAGGGCAATCTATCCGGGTGGGACTAAGATGGACTAAAGCTTTCAGCCTCTGTAGGTACCATTAGGTTTGCTAACCATCAACCCAAGGAACTAGGTGTGTAATGCAAGGTCAGAGCTCTATGACCAACACCACCCTCCCTACTTCGAAAACTAGACATCAACACATGTCAACCAAATGTCCTCCCAGGCATTTTGTATCACACAAGATGCCTCCTCAAATATCTTCCAAACACTTATTGTCAACGAGATTAGTGATATCAACCAAACCAAGCATGCTTCTCAAATATTCAAATTTCTTATTAGGAAGAGACTTTGTTAACACATCAATTCCCTGTTCATCAGTCAGGACATATTGTAGCTTCACGCTCCCATCCTGTACCAAACTTCTAATATAGTGGTACTTATTGTTGATATGCTTCGTCCTTGCATGGAACACAAGCCCTTCAAACATCTTAATGTTGCTTTGATTATCATAATTTATCACAGTAGAACTTAGAGGTTTCTCAAACAAATCTGATAGAAGTTTCCTCAACCATACAACCTCCTTTCATACTTCACATGCAAACACATACTCAGCTTCAGCACTACTCAAAGCAATAGGATCTTTCTTTCTATTCATCCATGAAATCATCGTAGATCCCAAACTAAAACATCCACCAATAGTGCTTCTTCCATCAGTCTCACTCCCACCCCAATCAGAATCTATAAAACTTGTCAACTTGTCTTCCTTGCTATCATACTTTAGCCAGTGATGTATAGTACCATGTAGATATCTTAATATATGCTTGGCAGATATCCAATGATCATGACAAGGCTCCCACTGAAATTGACTAAGAATGTTCACAGCAAAACATATATCCAGTCTAGTGTTTACCAGATACATTAGAGAACCCACCAACTTTCAATAGATTGTAGGATCTACGAGACTTGAGTCAAAGCTTCTCAAATTCTTGAGATTGGTGATCATGGGAGTAGTCATGGGCTTGGAATCCATCATCCCGAATTTCTGCAAAATCTTAATTATATATTTTCCTTGCCCCAGATATATCTCCCCAGGTTTCTGCCATATTTCCAAACCTAGGTAATAATGCATTTGTCCCAGATCCTTCATCTCAAATTCGGCTACCAGCATCTTCTTGCATTCTTGTATCCTTCGCTCTACACCTGTAATAAATAGTTCATCCACATATAGTAGAATAATGACTGGCTCATTATCCACAACCTTGATATGTATTTAGATCAGCAGAACTTTTGACGAACCTGACTCTTAGAAGGTATGCATCCATTCTTGCATACCATGCCATAGGAGCTTGCTTCAAACCATATAGGGCCTTCTTGAGTCTAAAAATATGAGTGTCTTGGCCATTTATTCCAAAGCCTTTAGGTTGTTCAATGCGTACTTCTTCAGCGATGGTTCCATTCAGAAATGTTGTTTTTCCATCCATTTGATGGATATTCTATCCCATCGTTGTAGCCAATGAAACCAAAGATCTTATAGTATTATATCTTGCGGTAGGTGCAAAGGTTTCTTCATAGTCTATGCCTTCCTTTTGAGAGAAAGCCCTTGCAACGAATCTAGCTTTATACTTGTCTATGCTTCCATCAACAGCGTAAGTGACAACCAATTTGTCACTTGATATAGGAACGATTTCCCAAACCCCATTCTTCATGATGGATTGATAGCCTTCTTCCATACTTCTTGATGAGCAGCTTCCTCAAATGTAGTTGGTTCAACTTCTATTAGTTTTGTCATGTATGCAGCATATCCCGAATATCTTTTTGGTCTTTTGTTTTCTCTAAAAGTTCATTTTGCAACTCCATGTCCTTTGGCATCTTCAAGGGTATCTTTTAACCAATTTGGCCTCTTCCTTGTGTCGGGTATGATCACTGTTTGAATAGGCTCACTAGGTCCTTCTTCTTCTTCTTCTTGATTTGAAGTAGGATTATTGTGATGCTCTTCTTCTTCGAATAGTGGTATGTCTTCGTCATCGAAATCAATAGGAATATCTTTGGATCATTTGTAGGCATGAGTTTCATCAAATATAACATCCCTGCTTACTTCAATATGTCTTCCTTCCTTGATGTAGATTCTATATGCCATTGAAGAAAGACTGTAGCCAACGAAAATCCCTTTAATGCCTGTAGAATCTAGCTTATTTCATTTGTCCTTTGGAACGTGGATATAGGTGGGACATCTAAAGATTCGGACATGGTCCACACATGGCTTCCTTCCTGTGAATGCTTCTTCGAGTGTCATATTATCGAGGATTCTATAAGGACTTTTATTTTGTATATATACAATGGTCATTGTTGCTTCTCCCCATAGAAATTTTGGTATATCTTGATCCAAAATCATTGTTCGTATACATTCTTCAAGTGTTCTATTTTTCCTTTCTGCAACTCCATTTTGTTCGGGATTGTAGGGAACAATAAGCTCCTTCTTAATTCCTGCTTCTTTTCAATATGCAATTATTTCTTTTGAAGTGTATTCTCCACCATTATCAGATCTCAAAGTCTTTATTCTTCTTTCCGTTAAGGTTTCTACATCAGACCTAAATTCCTTGAATTTTTCAAATACTTCGTCCTTTGATTTGAGTAGATAGAGCCATGTCTCTCTAGAGTGACCATCAATGAAGGTTACATAGTAAATATGACCTCCAAGTGATTTGTCAGACATAGGCCCACACACATCTGAATGAAAGAGGTCCAATATTTCTTTAGACCTTGTTTCACTACTTTTAAATGGCTTCCTTGTATTCTTTCCCAAGGCACATCCCTTGCATATTCCTTCATGATCTTCTTTGATATTAGGAATGCCATTTACCAATTTATTAAGAGAGGGAATAACCTTATAATGTAAATGTTCATATCTTCTATGCCATAGTTCAATGGGATTGATTTCCATGTGAACTAGGGCTTGAGGAGATGGTGTTATGACTATATATAGACTTCCTTCACGTATTCCAATAACCCTAGCTTTATCAATGCTTGAATCTTTTCCCCAAGCCAAAACTTTTCCATCTACAAAAGAAATTCTATCACCTTTATCTTCTAAGCAAGAAATTGAAAGTAAATTCTTTTTCAAACCTGGAACATAGAGTATATTGTTGAGATGTAGCTTTGCTCCATTGTCCAGCTTCAAAGAAGTTGATCCCAGACCTTTAACAACATAGCTTTTTTTGTCTCCCAATTCCATTACATGAGAAGATTGTTCCTTTGACAAAGTGTGAAGTTGTTTGTTATCTCATGTCATGTGTCTTGATGCTCCACTATCAATAATCCATGCATTGCCATCATTGAGTGAACTTGTGAGTGCAGCAAAAAACCCTTTGCTTTTGACCTTATTGAATAAGTTGTAGATGATTCTTTTGATCCAGCTTCCTACAATATTGAATCCCATTTTCAAGTATCTTATCATAGAGGGAGTAGCCCTTTCTTTCAAGTTAATAGAGTGATCTCCAATCTTCCTTGACCTTAGCTCTAAAACCATGTTGAGAAATCAATGCTAGTAGAACTAGGGTTTGATTTCTCTTCTTGGTAATTACTTGTGAATAATGTTGGCTTCTTTTACTTCTTTATTATAAGGCAATTACCAAATTATGTGTGTATATAGATCACAAGAACAAGAGACACAAGATGTAGACACTCTGCCAGGGCAAAACCCCTATCTCGGGGAAAACCCAATCAAACTTCTTCCTTCAATAGTTAAGACGAGATAATCCAAGACTCTTCAACCTAGACACAAACTTCCCCCAACCACCAAGTCCGCCCTTCCTTCCAGCAACTTCGATCTAGATCTTTGACCCTATAGCAGCAACACTTCAACGCAGCAAATCCAGAATTTCGACCTTCTCGACAGCAAAACTTCGACCCAGCAAAATCCAGAACTTCGACCTTCCAAGCAGCAGAACTTCAACCCAGCGAATAGCCTAGCAACTTCACTTAAAAGAGAGAGAGAGAGAGAGAGAGAGAGAGAGCCCAGAAACTTCGACTTGCAATCCTTTCTTCTTCTCCTTGAACTTCGCACTTTTTTTGCACTTCCTTGATGTGTATCGAATTTTTTTGAGTTGATGTCCAAATAGATCGAACGGCTCTTGTATATATATTGTTTTTTGTGGGTCGAATTGTCCTCTTGTAGGCCGACTTGGTGTGAAGGTGACAAATTACATTTTTAACTCAATAATAATTATTTTTACATGATTCAAAAGCCCAAGAAGGGTCTCATTAAATGGACAATGACTCTAATGACTCATATAAAACCTAGAAGTCCTCAATGGGGACTTTGACCTATAAAATGATGACCAAGCATGAAATTCATGCTTTAATAAGTCATCGTAATAATTATAAAAATTTATTTTTCATTCTTTCACTCAAATATAAATATGAAGAGTGAAGACCAAATCTAGTTACATTCTTCAATAGGCTGCAGTGGCAGCGTGAATTGTAATAGATCCATTTGCTCAAAGAACAACCAAAAAAATACCACAACAACAAAAAACAGGTTTTCCATTTTGGGTTTCCTAGGTAAAACAAGCATGTCAATTTTGTGTGCATGTGTATTTATCTCTGGTGTTTTTCTGCTGCTTATAGATTGTTAAGCAACTGTGTATCTTGGTGAAAGTAAATTTGGTTTCAGTTTTCAGTTGCCTTGTTTTCAGTAATTCATCTAAATAGTTGCAGAGTTTCAAAAAAAATTAACAATGGATTCCATCTAAATATTTAGGACATGAAATTTCAGTGGGTCTAGAACAGAGAGAGAAAGTGACTTTCAGGACTTCCCCAACTGGCAACCAGATGTACACTCATGTGAAATTGCATGTATCTCAAGAACATGATGCCATCTTTTGCAAATCACATACATTCAATTCCAATAAATAACATCAAATTCCGAACAGCACACCTCGCAAATCGGATAAAAAAGGAGATATGCCCAATCAAGAGAAATCTGCACCAAGTGTCCAGAAAAATCCCTTATCATTTCTCCCAGCATTGTTTCCACTTAAAACCTGAATCCTATGGAAATGGCAGATAATCTGAAGATCTGATCAGACGACTATTCCAGTGTGCCTATAAAATGTACAGAATTATCATAATTTTTCCGCTTCCATGCCCAGAGATAGTAATACCTTATAAGGGCTTTATATCTGTAGATAAAATTGTAAATGAATGGACTTCACATAACAATAAGACTTCTAGCTAAGTGCTCTGACAGCCCGTGATGGAAGATATGTATCAGTATGTCACATGCATCACATGTATGACATGAATAAACTAAATGAAGGAACCAACTTCTCATATTAAAAATTAAAAACAAACCAGCATAGATCCATCCTCCTGTGCTTAATAGATCCTCGGTTAATATGGGTTAATGTGGTTCTATGATAATATTTTCACAGAGACACCTGTAAGCACAACATTATTTTAGGTATTAATATCTAACGATCTCATAGACTGCTATAAACCTACGTCAAAGTAGACTTATAAGATGCAAATCATTTATCCATGATGACACCTAATCAGATAAGCGCCATCAAATCACTTATCCATGATGGCACCCAATCAGATAACATCCATCATGTATTATATGAAACATTGTTCACTGGCCATGCTAATTCATACCTTTAACATTTAGTTCGCTAGGCATAGATTATAGAGACTTCCCTTAACACAACAATGAAAGGACCAGTTTGCAGCCACTGGTAAATTTGAGCAAATCTATTGAGTTATTATTGCCAAAAAAAACAAAATACTGACCAATCAGTTCCCTAAATAACCTCTGATGGTACTTCAAGTACAAAAACCAGAGGAATTTACGGCCACTTTGCACTGCTGGTTATCGCAGATAAATCAAAGCGTAATATATTCAGCCAGTTTCTTAACAATTATTTAATTAGATCATGAAATGCTTTAAGAAATGCAAAATGCATGCAATCATAGTTAAATTGTTCAAAACGCTTATTAGAAGTGACCCTCAACAAAGTTATTTGGGTTTTCATCGTTATCACAACTTATTTGGAAAATGCAGGGTGGGAATCAAAGACCGATTGAACTTTGCTTAATGAGATCAAATACTAGCAGAATTTAACTTATTTCCTCTGGCAATGGCTAGTAGCCAGCATTAGCTTTAACCCAGCCAAACCAGAATGGTGACAGATCTAATAAGCCTGCTTACTATCCTTCCCCTCTTAGAGACCCTATTGAAACTCATCTTAACAACCTTATTTACCTTAGCTGTTAAGAAGAATCGTAGTGAGTCAGGTAACTTCAGTGATAAAGCATTTACAAAAATGCCACCCAACAGGCGATTGTTGAGATTTAGCATAACAAGCTGCAGGTTTTACTCGTAGGATTTTAGAGAAGGCTTAATAGAAAAAATGCTGGAGTTCAGACGCCATTTTTGTAATTTTATAATATCGTTGGCAAGAGCCAAAATTTGCCAAATAAGGGGGCCAAGAAATCTAGAGCTCGCATTTTTCATCATAGGCGAAAGAATAACAGGAACGCTCTAATTCTAATAGAAAGAAAAAAAGGTACTGAAACATAGGAAGAAATTTACTGCACCTGGAGTGAGAAGCTGTGCGGAGAAAATTCTCGCAAGAGAGAAGTGCAGACGGAAGCAATGAGTAGTATTGAAATGGGGTCACTGATTTCCATTGTGGGTGTTATCGAATGTAGTCGGTTGGGATTCGGGAATAGGGCCCCCCTGTTCATTAAAATATATTACACGCTATTCGCAACTTGGCGAGTTGGAGGTATTTCTGAACATTGCCAGATGCTGAGAACGGAGACTTTCTTATAGGTGATTTACGTTCAGCGATCCAACCCAGTGGCGACAGCGTTATAAGAAAATAATTTTTAACTATGTAACGTGAGAAGGGATTGTCCTGTCAAGCTAAAACCGTCTCAGAAGAAATAGAATTGCCCGAGTCAACTTAACCACTGAAATTTATCAAATTTGTGGGTCAAATCTAGGTTGTGTCTAGCTTAGTCCTGGTCGCGTTAAAATCGCAGAAAAATTGGATTGCCCGAATCCAATTTAACCACTGGGGGAAAATATTTAACTTTTAATGGCTCTGGAGTCAAATGTCAAATGGTTTTTTTTTTTTTTTTCTTTACCCTGTTATTTTAAGATTGAGAGCATAGATGAGATTATTGTAAATCTTTCAAATACAAGGCCGAATTGGTAATGGGATTTGTTTTCATGTTGATTATATACTACCAATTTATGGAACTAATGGATGACGCTTTCATAGATTTGAGATAAAATTTAGATGGGTTAATTTTCATGTTTAAGTGATGGAGAAATAAATTTTTTTTATACTTGTAACATATTAAGCACATGTTTAAATGATGGAGAAATAATTTTTTTTTTATACTTGTCTGTTACATATTAGGTATTTAGTTTTGCCAATGTGTTAATTTGTTTTTGACTAAATTCTTT
>APFE030565603.1:0-18961 GCA_000404065.3 Pinus taeda | reverse complement strand
GGGGAGCATGGACAGCACAGCACAACAGAGGTTTCAGCATGAACTCAGGAGGAGCATAACCCTTTGCCCTTGATGTCAAAGGGGGAGAATGACTTTGAATAATGTAGGGCTGACATCGAGTCCAAAGGGGGAGACTATTGGCATTATGGCACAGGTTTGGCACTATGGCACAGGGGTTGTCCTTGATGGCAACGCACTCAGGTGGAAAATCACAGTTCAAGCTCTCAGAATGAAAGAAAACTTCATATACACAGGTTCCTTTTAACTAGGTTGTGTATATACGCAGTATTGATGATAAAAAGTCGTGTATGAGTATACACGCACTTTCATGCACAGAAAAGCGTGTACATGTGGGAAAGATTATTTTTGGGTCCATGGTAATTGGACCTATGGTTTTAGACCTTGGTATTGCGTCCGAAATATTGAACCCAGGTATTGGGTCCCTAGTATTGGTTATCTATGGTTTTGGGCCATGGTTTGAGTAAGGCTAAGACTATAAAAAGGAAGAGATCATTTGGCAAGCTAATTTACTCAAGTGTTGAATATCTTATGAGGAGCAAGATCTAGAATACTGGTGATTGGTTTATGGTGCATAGCTGGATCTGAATCAAGGAGGAACCTTAGCGTTACAAGATGGATAAGTTATATTGAAGGGTCAAATCTCAAGACTTGAATAGTAGTATCTTTGTGTGATTCTGATCTAGTATATTTGACGCATGAATTGATCTATGAATTTGATAATTTGGGTATAATTAATGCTTGAATACTCAAAAAGGGGAAATTGTCTTTCATAGATCTGTACGCAAGTTTGGCGCAGTGAAGACGTGTATACACGCTGGTTCAGTAATTCAAAGAAGCGTATATGCAGGTTTGCCCTTATACAAAAGCCTATGCACACAGGTTCCTCATCTTGAAGTAGTGTACGTCTCATAAGATAAGTTTTAGATACTTCTGTTTATTATTGCAGTATTTTGGGTTCAGGATTTACTGTTATTATTCTGGTTACAGCATTCAGATAAGTGATTGTTTGATTCAGTATTGGGCTATACAAAGAAGATTGGTTGATGCAGATATACTTGATGTTTGATTGATGTTATTCATGGTTCCAGTCTGAAAATTTATGAAATGTGCTCCCTGGATGAAAAGAGAAGGTTGTAGCCTTCTGAAGGTCAGCACCTACGTACTAGTACCTCAGCTAGTACAAGAGCTAAGGGGGTTGTAGCTCCCTTCTAGGAGAAGCTAGAGAACGAGAGAAGTTTGTAGCCTTCTGTAGGTTGCAGCCTGCGTACTAGTATAAGACTGCACCAGTACAAAAACATTGTAAAAAGAAGTTTCTAAATTGAAATAAGATCGAGACAAATTGCAGCAGGTGGTTTTCACCCACATTAGGTTTCCACGTTATATCTTGTGTTCTTGTATGTGACTGTCTGCTCTATTTTCTGTTTCTGGTTATTGTTTATATGGTTCTGACACACAGATTTATGAACAACATATGAAGAATAAATTAAATTATAAGTTTGCAACTTATATGCTAGTTTCATTAACTGAAGTTGCGTATATAAGTTGTTTCACTAACTCAAGTAGCGTATACAAATTTGTGTATGAAATGAAAAATAATTGACTTGATAATACTGATTCACCCCACCACCCCCCCCCTCCCCGCCCTCTCAGTATTATTTCCAATAGGGTCTATGAACAGGATATTAAGATTTAGCATTTCTCAAGAATAGCTCTACAACTGACATTGCAAATATGAGGGTGTGAGATCTATGGTCAGCATGATATTTGAGTGAGTATAAGTATACACAGTTTGATCATTGGTGCGAAAAGAAGTTGATCTCACTACAAGGAATATACCTTCTAGTGGAGGTTATAATAGAGGTTTTTAGTGTTATAAAATTGGAAAAAATTGTCAAAAAAACATTTGCTAAAATCTCTGTTTGTGATAGCCAAAGTTTTAGTGGATATTATAAGGGAACGTCATCACAACTGAAAAAATATGGGCGACTGAAGGTTTTAAAGAATATTATTTTTGTGGTTTGCTTCATGGAACAAGTAGCACCAGTGCGCTATATATATAAAATCACTGGGCTTCATACATAACTAAAAGTACTGAGGCATTGAATGCAAAGAGCACCGATCCCTGAAATGTAGACTGCCCCAATGCTAATCTATCAAATATGCCCTGGGGCATTCTTTTAAGGAATGACACTGGGGCACACAAAATGTAATTGCATTTCCTGTGCTTTTGCATAAACTCGCAATGTCGATGTGTATTATTTGTATAAACAGACCAGTGCATTATGGATATAAAAGAATTGATGTTGTTAATTCTTAAGCAATGGTGCATTAAGAATTACAATGCAATGGAACATTAATTTCAAACAATATTGGTGCTTGAAGAAATAAATGCCTCGATGCTGTTGTTTTTTGAAAAGGCACCGGTCATGCAAAAATATGTCGTCATAGTGATCTTATATAACATAAGGCACCGGTGCATTTTTATGTTATGGACACACCATTCTTTTGTATGAGATTTTCTCTCTTTTTTTGGAAACATCATCTTGTGACAGTGCAATTATTGTAATTTTTTAAGTCCATTATTCATAGAAAAATCGACATTTATCTTATAACAACGTTAATGTAAATCAAAATTTGATTAGTGAATTGGTATGACGTTTGGATTAATTTATTAAATTATCATATTTCACATCTCTTCATTATAATATTTAACCATCCATATATTTAATTAGTGGTGTAACATTTCACAGTGACATTGGATAACACAATAGGATAAATTAAAATGTATTTTGTTATATATCAATAAGAGGCTCTTTGTCATACAAAATGAGATTGTTATTGGTAACGCATTGTCTTTCAATTGGGACATTATGTCCATTACATTAAACAAAATGTATTTTCACAGACAATTATTTCAAAAAATAAAACAGGTTGCATTGATATCCAAATAAATCATCATTCTTCGCTGGAACTGTTGTCAATGATCAAACTACTTCCATGGCTTGGGTTATTTGGGGAAATGTTTTATTGATTTCATCAATTGTTTTTGTCTTCTTCATGTTCCACCTGCAAACACAAAAATAAAGTGTAATGAGTATATCTACATTGGTGAGAATAATGAAAATAAATAATATACACCAATGTAAATTGAATAGCAATGTAACATAGCAAGAAGTGACTCATAAATTGTGCACATGGATTCAAAACCAAGTCTCAAGTCTTCTGCTAGCATAGTTCCATACTTTGTTTCCGACATGTTTTAAACCCCATCATAAATCATAGATTTAATATAAATGATTCTTTTTTTCTATTAATTATAAACTCAAAGAAGTAAAACAACATAAATTATTACAAATTCCACAATTAATTTTTGATATGCCAACATATACTCACAACCCTTATTTAACCCAATGTCATCCATTCATTTGATGGCTCTTCTTTGTATTTTAGCATATATTTGAATACACTCAATGATGGTTGTTTTAAAATACCTTAAAACATAAGAAAATGAAACCTTGAGTTGTTATAAGGAAATATTAGCAATTACTCCAATTACTCATAAAGATAAAAATAAATCGTTTTCTTCCTTGTCATCGTATTTTATGTGTTGTATGAGTTCCATTTTGTTTTCCTTTTTGCAACAAATTACTTGAAAATTAATATTTAACGCTAAATTAAATTTTTATGTCTAAAAAGTAAATCATGACTACATACATTTGAAGCACATTGTTGTTGAGATGACTCCTCCTGTGATGCAATTATGTATGTAGAAATTTCACCTATAGAACAAACCGATATATGCAATGTCCTAAAGCATAATACTTGTTCTACTTCTACAAAACATTAAGCGGAAGCATAATCGAAATCATGAGAAATATCAAGTAGAAACATGCATAACTGATCAAGAGAATTAATCACACATAACACAAGATATATCCAAGGGAAAGCCCTAGCATAAAACCCCAACCATGTATTATCAATCAAGTGGAAATCCTCTTCACAATACAAGAAGAATTAGCTCTCAAGCTATTCAGTTCTCAATGAACTATGAAGATATGAAGATATGTCTCATGAACCACCCAAGCCCTGTTTATATAGGCTTTCCCTATGGTCCTTACGTAGTTTGCTTAGGAAATAATAGCAAAATCATATGCTATTAATTCCAACATACCAAAAACAACCAATGGTCCAACTACGTATTCCTTGAGAACACTAGTTCCTCAGTCATGCAAAAACTACTTACTAGAAATAGTTAAGCATCTGATAGTACATTGTCCCACATTTGATCTCAACTGGGTCTCTGACAGAACTGACATGCAACAGTTATCCATGAGTGAATCCTCAGTTATCTAAAATGATAGTTGTCACATGCATGCAAGCATTAACAATCAATATTTTATTATTTTAACAACTTGTTAAAATAATCTAACTGGACTTGACTAGTTAGAACTAAGTCAACTGATTCTCTAATTATAGAACTGAACCTTATCTCATTTAATCAAGGGACAAATTCCTAAATCAAGGAAGAAAATAATTGCATGATATCACAAAGACTTCAAGTTTAATTTTTCATAATTAATTAACTCATGGAGATTAATTAATTAATATTTCAAACTGTTGTTAAGACCAAAATTAATATTACTTCCTATAGATAGGCTAGGGACTGCTATAAATAGGAAGGGACCCAGAAATGTTATTTTTAGACATGCTATTTTTAGCAGGTCTATTTTTTAGCACATTCTAAATTTAGCATTTCTTGTTGCACACTTTTCAACACTCCCTCTCAACAAGAAATGGATTATTAGCAACCCTGATCCTGTCTCTATGGAACTCAAACTTTCCCTTTGACAATACCTTTGTCAAAATATTTGCATCCTGTTCCTTGGTCGAAATATATTGCAACATCATGATCCTCTTGACCATACAATCCGGTAGATGATGATAGTGGATATCTATATTCTTGGACCTGTCATGAAACACTAGATTCTCAGGGAGTTTAATGCAACTCTGATTATCACAATATATCATTGTCGGATCCATCATCTGACCAAACAATCCCACTAGGATCTTCTGCATCCAGATGGCCTCACATGTAGCCTAAATTGCTTCCATGTACTCTGCCTCCACTGAGCTAAGTGCAACTGATCTCTGTTTCCAACTATACCAAGAAACTACAGCCTATCCAAGGTTGAATATCCCTCCAGAAGTGCTCTTCCTATCTGATGGACTACCTGCCCAATCTGCATCTGTGAAGCCTTGGAACTTCACTCCCTCTGTCTACTTGTACCATAACGCATACTGTGTAGTGCCTCTAAGATATCTCAGCACATACTTTGCCACCTTCCAAAATAACTTGGTTGGCTGAACCGTAGCTTGAATCAGCTAGTTCACTGCAACACACAAATCTTGCCGTGTGTTCACTAGATACATGAGTGAACCCACAAGCTGCGGATAAACTGTAGCAGCTACTACCTCACCTGAAGTAGTATCCTCCTTCCTCCAGTTACCTACTAGAGGAGTCTCCATGGGCTTGTACATATCCATGTGGAAGTGCCTCAGTATCTCATTGGCATACTTTCCTTGAGAAACAACTACTTCCCCATCTCTCTACCACACCTCTATGCCTAGAAAGTAGTGCATGAGGCCCATGTCCTTCATCTCAAAATCTCTTGCAAGATCCTTCTTGCAAGACTTGATCAACTCATCATCACCCGTCAAAATCAGATCATCGACATAAAGCACAATAATCAATAGCTTACCATCTACAATGATGTTGTAGAGGTTCGAATCCGCTTCACTCTTGGTGAAGCCCAACCCGATGAAATAGCTGTCGATCCTAGCATACCAAGCACAGGGTGCTTACTTCAACCCATACAATGCTCGCTTGAGCCAACACACATGTGACTCATGATCGAAGGTCTCAAATCCTTCGGGCTGCTCAATGTATACCACTTCCTTAATATCCCCATTGAGGAAATCTATCTTCACATCCATCTAATGGATCTTCCAACCCATCTATGTTGATAGTGCTAGAATCAATTTGATCGATAAGTACCTTGCAACAGGAGCAAAGGTCTCATCATAGTCAATCCCCTAAACTTGTGAGAAACCACGGGCAACAAATCTTGCCTTATGTTTCTCAATACTTCCATCAGCTACCTGCTTTACCTTCTAAAGCCATCGGGAAGTAACCATTGACTTGTCCCCCAGTCTAGGAACAACATCCCATACAATGTTCCTCATGATAGAATCATACTCCTCTACCATCACATCCATCCAAACCGGCTGTTGCACTGCCTTCTCAAAAGAAAAAGGCTCGGTCACTACACACTCCCTAACCAGGGCCATGTAGCCAGTGTATCTATCGAGAGATCTCCTCTATCTACGATGAGAGGATGGCTACCCCACATTCTCTCTCACATCCTGCATCAATCTGTCAACTTCCCGAGAGCGTTTCCGCCCCTCTCTGGAAGACTCTCTAGTAGTGGTGATGTCCATCACTGGAATCTCTGCATGCGGCTGCTTCACATCATCAGTAGGCTCCTCCTCCTTAGGAACTAGTAGTTCCTCATCATCACCATGCAACTTGAGCTCCCTCTCAAGTGACTCTCGCATGGCTCGCTACTCATCAAACTTCAGATCCCTGCGCACTACTGTCCTCTGATTGGCAAGCAGAAACACCCAATAGTTGTGAGGTGTATTCGTATACCCCACAAGTATTTCCAACTCATCCGTTGGGTCTAACTTCTTTCAAGCATCTTTGGTCACCTGACAGTAAATTGGAGATCCAAATATATGGAAGTGACTCACATCTGGCTGCTTCCTTGAAATAGCCTCTATAGGTGTCTTCATCCCCAAAATACGATGAGGACTTATGATCTGAAGATACACTGTTGTATTACATGCCTCATCCCACAGATGAAGTGGTAGGCTTTGGTCATGCAGCATCACTCGAGTTGCTCCCACAATAAATCTATTCTTCCTTTCAGCCACCCCATTCTATTGTGGGTTATGAGGTGTCATGAGTTCCCGTTTAATTCCTTTTGAAGCACAGAAGTCTTTAAACTGCTAGAAAACATACTCTCCACCGTTATCACTCCGCAAGGCCTTTATCTTCCTCCCTCATTCTTTCTCTGCCAAAGATTTGAAATCACAAAACTTCAAGAAGGTTTGATCCTTCTTTTGCATGATGTAGATCCAACATCTACAAGAAAAATCATCTATAAAAATAACAAAGTACCTTTGCTTCACGGTGGAGGCTGTAGAGAATGGCCCACATACATCTCAATGAACTCAATCCAGAACTGCTCCTGCACTACCATCCCCATCATGAAAGGAATCCTTCACATACTTACCCAGAGTATAACCTTTGCATGTGCTTGTCTACTCCAGTTTACACTTGGGTAATCTGGTAGAAATTTGCTGCATGATCTTGAAGGCCCCATGATGCAAGTGGCCCAGCCTTCTATGCCATAACTCGCTAATATCTTGGCCATGCACCTCTTCTAACTTGGAACTGAGAGCAACACAATCTTCTACCTATAACTTGTAGAGATTCTTAATTCGAATCCCAATCTGTTTGGTCTGTCCAGTGCCGATATGTCGTAGGAAAACCTTTCCCAAACTAAAGATTACATCATAGCCTTTATCCTCAAGCATAGCAATAGACACAAGATTCTTTTTCAGCCCTGGTACATACATAACATTAGAAAGAGAGAGGGGAGAACCATGTTCCCTCTAAAACATAACCGTACCTCTACCCGAGACACAATACTTTCCGTCATCGCCCATCTCAATCCGTATCTGGAGATCCTTCTCCTCAATAGTGCTGAAAAGATTCTTGTCACCTAACATGTGGAAAGAAGCTCCACTGTCCAAATACCATACACATCCCATGCTGGATGAAACCATGCATGCAATAAGTGAGAAATCCATCTCAAACTGTGAAGCTAGTGCATCACCATCAGATTCCTTGGAGGAACCTTTCTTCTTGGAATTCCTCTTTGGGCAATTATTAACATAATGACCCAACTCATGACAATGAAAACATCTCACCTTCGACTTGTCAAACTTCTTCCCTCCTTGAGAATACTTGGAATGGGATGCCTTCCCTTTCCCTTTCTTAGCTTTACAAGCTAAAGCCAAGTTCTTTTCATCATCATGTTTTGATGAACAAGCTCCATCCCTGGTGCTCCGTCTAATCTCCTCCTGCATCAAATCCAACCATAGTCATTCCCAATCTAGCGGTTTGTCCCTTCCATTCATTGAGTCTTGGTAGCTATGCCAGCTCTTAGGAAGGCCAAGGAGTGCTAGACTCACCATATCCTCATCATCTGTAGTGACTCCTACACTTGCAAGCTCATCTCTGCAGGTGGTGAGCTTGTTCAAGAATGTGGAAATAGAGTCATCCTTCTCACGCTTTGTTATCTAGAAATCTAGTGTCTATGCAGAGCTGCTAGTCCCACTAAGACGGGTAGCTATCTTAGAAACAAACAGCTTAAAGTTACTTTTGTTTTCCTTTACGAGAAGTAGATAGGAGAGGAGCAAAGAATACCAACCTCAATCTTTCGCTTGGTTCCTTGCTTGTTCCTTCTCCCCTTTGACAGATCTTTGCCACTCCTTCCTTGATTACTCTACTTCAAAGAGTACCTGTAAAGTCAAGGCAACATAATACCTTTAAAGTACAGATATCTACAATCATAAACAATATAGGACCAAATATATATTGACCACACAAATGCATATATCATCAAACATACAAGAATTTGGAGGAAAACTTGAATAGCTTTATTGATATAAAGATTAGAAGAGAGGATTACAACCCATTGATCTGACCCAGCGTCATCCTCCCAGCATGAAAGCCCTTCTTCACCTCATGAAAAGCTTAGATCACCCAACACTAGGATGTTCCACTAGGAAACCAACAACACTTCCTTACAAGATACCAGATTCCAGCCTCCAACCCCATGGATCTCTGGGATGAGGGATCCATATATAGATATTTGTAGAGGTGTGAGTCAGCTCTAAGTTTTTGATTAGTGTCACTCCATTGACAGTTCTTGGTTCCACTTGGATATTTCATTGATCTCTTACTCATCCCTGGGTGAATTCTGAGAGGCAAGTGTCATATGAGAAGTTTCTAGAAGATTCCTTGATCATCCACTTAGAAAACTGTCTCTGCCATTTGTCTATTCTTGCTCATCACACCCTATAGAAGGAATTTTCAGTATGCATCACACCTCTTGTGTGTAGTAGGTGTGATGGATCGCACCCTGACCATGGAGAAAGTGAGATGATCTAGTTTTGACCAATTCTGAGTAGTTTTTCATGGAGAACTTCTGGGAGATGATGTAATCAGCTCACCTTGTCCCTTTAGGGTATGAAACAACACTTTTAGGGACTTAGAAGCCCTTGGTTTATGGACATATGTGATTGGGGTTGCAGTGCCCAAATATGTCTATAACAGTTGCTCCCTAAAGCATGAGGTCGTAAATCTTTTGATGTCGGGTGAAATGCTTTATCATGAGGATTTGAGGTTTTTTGAACTGGAAGGTGACCCGTAATAAGATATAATACAATACATTATCTTCATAATATTTTCATGATCTAGCTGAGGTGGGCATTCCCATGCTCAGTTTTATAAATTCATTTTCATGTACATAGGACAGACAACCGTCTGTGTTGCAAACTGATGATTCTAATAGAGCCATCATCCTTTGATCTGGATGATCATCTGTGCAGCAATGATGTACATTTGATGCCTTTATTTTCCTGAATATATCGCAGTCTGGATGGATGAAACTAGATTCGGGGTCTTCAAACTCGTTCAATCTTCGCCCAAAGTACAAGTCGATCCATGTGAAAAGATGTTCTGAAGTCGAATATGGAAAGACATCGCCTGATTACCAGCCAATGACGTAAGCTATTAATAGGCGCGAGAGGAATCATTGATAATGATGATGACCCTCAAGGTACTGCAGTACAATTCACGTGGTGTGAATACATGATTCGATGTTGAACACCACACAAAATCTTTCGGTCGAAGGCCATTAATGTAAACCTGTCGCCGGAAGTGAGAAACTTGCCATTGAGGCATGCAAGCTTCAAAGTACTGAAAGGGTTGTTCCTAGGTCGACTTCTTGGATAATGAGTTGACATTGACAAGAAGTGACCCGTCATAGGAGGGCCTTAATGAATCCCACATCTACGACATGGAATGGAGAAAATGATTTTGTGGAGGTGAAAACGATCTGATGATACAGGGTTCAGGGTGGCGGCCATGAAAGAATGAAGGGTGAAGGTATTGCAGTGGATGAGACACAAGATGGGTTGGTGAATTCTCTGAGTGACTTCTCTTGAACATATTGGTGACACTAAAATGGATTGGTAGCGTTAACCCCAAAAATGGATGGTACGGTCGACCAATGGTAATATGACCGGTGAACAGAATAACCCAACCCAACTCAATCATGGTAAAGTTTCTTCAAGTTTTCTTCCCAATTTTTCCCTAGTCATTGCTGACCAGTACCATTTTATTTTTGTCAAGCTTAAGGAGGATAACATATGCTTGTTCTATAATTTGTCCTTCGGGCAAACCTGTCGCTATGTTTTAACAAGCCTAGAAATAGTGAAACTCGTTCTTATCTGCATGGAAAAGTTTCTCGCTATTGGTTTTAATGAGTTTAAATACAAAGATAACTCGGTCCTTTTTCAATTTTAGAGAGTCTGAAAAGGGATGGAAAGAAAACTCCCGCAATCCTTTTTCGTCATATAATCCCTTAAGTCTAAAAAAGTATAAAACAATACAAAAGGGATGAATTTTTGATAGTTTTAATGAGCCGAACAAGACAAGTGCTCGATCTTTTTGTGTAATGATCCCTCAGGTCCAAAAAGATTAAAATCTAGAGGAGGGATAGCACTTCCGATCATTTTAACAAGCTGGAGAGGCCAATTTCTCGGCAATCTTTTCATATTTTACGAGTCAGATGAAAAGAGCTTAAAGGAGACTCATTTTTTGAGGAATGAGTGAAATTTTTAGGTAGCAGCTGGTTCTAGGTAAGGTTTGGAATTTTCTAATCATGGCAGGGTCAAGAGATAGAATCACTCGTCACAACTGTTCCTCAAAAGGGTAAACAATCAAATGGAGGCGTATGATTGGCTAAAACAAAGTGGAGGTGATGGTAAGAACATGACCAAGGCTCAAAAGTTGATGATAATGTGTTCACAATGGTTATTTACCAGAGGTTGGTTCATTTTTTAATGAGCTTAAACTCTGGTGGAACATATGCTCATTGCTTAGGTTTAATTTTTAACGAGCTTGAACTTGGCGTAAAACTGCTCATGGCTTGGTTCATTTTTTAATGAGCTTGAACCATGCGACAGCATATGCTCAGATTCGTTTTCATGTCTACACAAGCTTAAAATGAAAAACTATGCTTGCTATAAGTTCACATGCCCCTAGCATAGTGTCGCAAATTGAGGTGCATGCCCCCCAAGCTTCATTGCATTCAACGCGGTTGTTGGAATGAAGGTTTACCTTCGAGATCTTTGAAAGACTCGACTTGGATTTTACGAGATTGTAATCAAAGACTCAATATGGAAAGGGAGTTGTTTCATTTTTTAATGAGGTTGACATAGGAAAAGAACTATCCTTAGGGAGACCTTTCATCACAACTCATATGGGGTCATGAAGGAAAGATCTAGTTCCAATGCCCCCAGTACATAATGTACAACATCACTTAATTGATTGTCAGATGATGTAGCTATGGTAGGGCTTGGAGGCACTACCTCATGATAATCCACACTATCAAAATGTTCAGTGTTCTTCTTCATCTTTGTTGATGTAGAAGATATCATGTGACAGGTTTCCACTATGGCCACTTTTGCCAGATTACTCGGAGGCGGAAGGGAAAAATTCCCCATTAAGGAAGGGTCTTTTAGGAGACCTACTCCGATATTTTGAAGTGATTGAGAGCTTCCATGGATCAATGGAATGCTTCCAGTAACTTGAGAACTGTTGGGTAGAAATTTTTGTTGATCAACGATTATAATTCCTCCTTGAAAGGGAAATGCAATCTTTCTAAAGTAAGTTGACACAATAGCAGCCATAGCATAAATCTAGGGCCTTCCCAGTAGGATGTTGTAATCGAGGTTTCCATCGATAACTCCAACATCAATTTCTATTGTTTTCCCCCCCAGTTCAACTTGCAAGTTACTTAAAATCCCGTATGGAGTGTATGTCCATCCATCAAATGCTTTTAACATCGTCGACGATCGTGACAAGGGTGGTGAGCCTAAATTTTTCCAGCAACTCATCAACATAATACATGTAGATGCCCCCTCATCAATAGTCATTCGATGAATAGTTTTGTTGAGGGATTTCACTTGAATGAGGAAAGCGAGTTGAGCTAGTAACTGCGGTTCATATCCTTTATGATTAAAGGCCACAAGGTTGGAATCCGCTACGTCAATCCCACCTATTGCTGATAACAAAGCCTTCTTTTTGGAGGGGCAATTCTGCAGTTTTTCAAGTGTTGACATAGCGGATGGCGAATGGGCCAGGTCCTCTACTATATTACAATTCTGTGCTACTCTGGCACAAGGATTAAATGTCGATTTTTGTACTACTCCCTTTGACGGATTTATCGTTAGCTCAGGAATGATGGGTGGCACAACTTTGGTTGAAGTTGTTGTCGAACTACTAGGTTGATCAACAGCCTTGTTGTTCGAGAGTTGTGGATTCCCGTAATCTTTATTCCTAGTCAATATCAAAGCATCTTTTTGTTGTTTTAAAATGGACAACATAAGCACTTGGGATGGGGAAGCATTGTCACTAGCAACCAGATTGGTTCTCGGGTTTGGAAATGGATTAGTTAATACCGTTGAGGCTTTTGAACTCTTAAAGAGTTTCTTAACTTCAGCTTTATGTGGACAATCTCTCATCCAATGATCCTCCTCGCATATCTGACACCCCGTAGGGGGTTTCCTTTCTCCAGAAGGGTTTGCTGAAGATTTTTCAGGAGACGACTCCTCCTGTTTCTTCTTTTTCCCTTTCCTTTTCTTCTTGCCCCCTAGTTGCTTCGGTTCTTTGCCTTTGTCAGTTGACATGGAATTTACCTACGAGGTGAGAAGTTCTTCATTCGCATTTTGACTACAAACTCTACGAGATTTCTTTGATGTATCTTTTATGGTTTTCGTGCTTGTCGTACCTATCACGTCATCGCCGACATGAGAGTCTTTGTTTGATTTAGGAGGAGGAGGAACAGAAAAATCCAGTCTAGGAGAATCATGGATTTTGTCGTAGAGCATTCCAGACTGAGTATAGATCAAGTCTAGATATTTCACACTAGCAATGACTTGCTCTTCAATGATGACCCCTCCCTTTGCCACATCTTCTGTGATAGAAGGTAACAATGACTTAATAAACCATTCAGCTAGGAGCTGATCAGGAACATATGTTTTTACCATTCTACGACAACGTCACCACTCATGAATATGATCAAATATGTGGGTGGTCATCATTTGTTTGAAATTGGTAAGAAGCTCTGTTCCTGTTTCGTACCTTATTGGTAACTGAAAATGGGTTAAAAAGGTTTTAGCAAGGGCGCTGAAGTTCTCGAATGAAGCTCTAGGCAATTTGATGTACCATTTTGCTGCCACACCAGTTAACGTTCGTTGAAAAAGCCGAAGCCTAGTTGAATCATCATTTATAGTGTTGGATGAACACCATAGATGAAAGTTCATCACATGATTTGACGGGTTGTCACCCGGATTTCCATTAAATTTAAGAATATCTGACAGAATTTTATGAGGAATCACCAGCCACCAAGGGGCATAAGCAATTGGATCGTTTTTTAGCTGATTTAGATCTGGTAAATCTAAAGTCGCCACGAAGGGCAACTGTTGATTAAGGTTCAGCGAAGCATACCCAGGATAGGATGGTATTGCCTAAGCAGTGGGTCTTTGCATACCAGCATAATGCATCTGATGCTGATAACTTTGGTAAGGTTGATGGGCATAACCATTATGAAATGATTTATGTTGACCGTTTTGAATATACGACTGCCCATTATTTGCAAATATTTGTTGCTCAGATCCTTGGTAAACTTGTTGGAATTGCGGTTGTTGATATTGTACCAGCTATGGTTGTGAAGCCATTTGTTGTTGTCCAATACTGGCTATTTGACCAAGATGAGGGGTAATAGTACCCGTTTGAACCTGGGTCGCTCTGATTAGGGAGCCACTAATCGGCGATTGCAGCTGCATCGTGGAGACAGGAGGTTGTTGTATTACGACCTGAGAAACTTGAGGTTGGCATACAACAGGCAACGCTTGTACTTGCGACACTGTCACGATGGCTAGTGTAGTGGGGATATTGGACACAGGTAGGATTTGTTGCATTAAGTATACAACTCTTGGTTGTTGAGGAAGTATTGGTACCCAACCGCTGGATGTAATTCCAGCATGACCCAAATTCTGTTGCGAACTCCCATATGGTTGTTCTCTCAGAGGAAACAATGAAAGGGCATATGGCCCCCCCATATGGTGGCAATCCAGTGCTCAAAGGGATGATTGGCCTTTGGGGATAGGACTGCCCAAATTGATACTGTTGCGAAGGATCAATTTGTTGAGACTCAACATAAGAGATTCCAGATATTATTCCAAATGAACAAACAGGAACAAACCATACTATCAAAACAGTCCATGGATGGACTCCATCTAGCGGTTGAGAGCTAGTTGGGATAGTTGGTATACCAGCGAACATTGTTGGAGTAGCAGCAGGAGGTTCTACTGCTGCTGCATCAGATGACACAGTCCTAGATGTTGACGGTTGTTCAAACATATCTAGTCTATCCAAAAGATTTCCTAGCGATTCTACAGGAACTTGCGATGAAGGGAGACTAACTTCTAATGAAGAAGGATATAGGGTGATCCCAGCCCCAAAATGTAATGGAACACTGGATGGAGGATCCTCCACAATCTCTTCTATAGAAATCAATCCTGGTGGGAGAGGTAGACTGTCAGGTCCGTAAAATATTTATGATGTTGACGAAGGTATAGACTCTGCAGTGACAGTTGCTGGAGGGGTAACACCTTCCGAATCAGTTGTAGATGTAGCCAGTTCAGGAATAGAAGCGTTTACCGCTACACTAGGATCAGTTCTAATGTCCTCTTGTGGCCGTGGAAATTCTTCTGTAAAGGAAGGGGTACTAGAGATGGTTGGAGTAACCAGAGTCCCTGAGGATGTTGGAACACAGTTCCAAGCAAACTAGGGGACTTTGATCCGGTTAAGCAAGATCTCTTTGTCTGGAATAGTTTTGTTTCCAGAGTCAAAGATGGTTGACTCATTAATCTCCGTGAAAAATGGGGTTTCGGTTGACTTTCTTCCATGATTGCGGATTACTTGATCAACTCAAAATAAGGGAAAAATGATTCCGAATTAAATGAATTTTAGATGCTTTGACACAACTTGATTTTTCAATTTTTAAGAGTCGATAAAAGCTAAAGATGGCTCTAGTCGCCTTCGATTTTTAATGAGCCTGAAGTGAAAAGTGCTTAGATGGACCTTTTCCTTTAAGGAGTCTGAAAAGGAATGAAAGAGACTACTCTTGAAATCTAGATAGAGGGATTACCAAACCAATCGCAAAACTACAGAATACTTTTTATGGTGCGGCAATCAATATTCCCGAATGTTGTGTTCAGTGCATTGCAATCGATAGGGCAACAGACACGGCTTCCTAAGGATAAAGGATTATAGCCTATTGTGGTCTCCCAATATATACTCGACAGTACGTGGGAGCACAAGTCCATACTGGCACTTGTCGTCTCAAAGAGGAGGAATCACCCAACCTACAATGAAAGCGATAGTTACTAGGCTTTACGACGCCGGAATACGTCTCTAGCCTAGACTTCCAAATGTTGTGTGTTAGGTTCCAAAGAATTTTTATGTTCATTGAATTTATTTTACAGTTGATATTTCTTAGGAATTTTGCCTTTCAGGTTCACCGTGTGATGTAGATATACAATTCCTAAAATGCAATCTAAGATGATAAACAATCATTTAATCTTCTTTTTGCAATGAAAATCCTAGCTACTAAGGAAAGAGAAACAAGATTCTTTCAACATAGAGCAGAGAACACACACTAGATGCACTATCCTAAATCAAAATCAACAAGCAGTCTAAATGCGAATGCACATGCATGTGTTTGTTTTCGCTTTCTTAATGTATGAATGACAAAAAGAATGCCAAGTACAAATCTAAATAGTTTCAAGCAATAGTACTAACGATTTTCTTTTCAAAAGACAAAAGGAAGATAATGATGACACTTTGCGATTTTGAATTGAAAACTGCTTTTGACACTTGAAAAACTATTAATTCAAATCAGATACAAGAGTAACAGTGTAATTGACCATCAAGAACAGTAGGATTCTTTTCTTTGACTGAAAATGACACTTGTGACACTTCCAAATCAAAAGATGACAGCTTGATTACGCTACTTCTTTGTAAAGGAGAACCGTAAATGGCGAACAATACATAAAAACATATACAGTTCTTTGTACTATGGAGGCTGAACCATGCAAAGGAAGGGAGTTTCCACAGTGGTATACTGATCACAGACAACAAAACTCTTGAATAAAGCTAAAGAGAGTGAAAAAAAACCAAAATCTGGAAGCAGAAGAGGTCTTATTTGATCATCGCACCTGTAACACAGGGAAAGAGCGATGCATCTTACCTACTTCACATGGGAGGTGCGATGGTCTAGGGACGAGACTTCAACTAGGTTCTTAGTCACATTTTGCAGCTCAATTTAGGAATTTAGGCCGAGCCAATGATAGTCAGTAAATACAAATCACAAGGGCTGATCTAATGAGGCTACTTGAGCCACCACCAAGGCAATTAGGATGTTTTCAAATCAATTGTTCAGTTTATAAATAAAACCCAGAGATAAACTGAAGCAACATTGATCTACTTTGCACTTGCATAGCAAATACAGTTCAAAGGATAGCTAGCTTGACTTCAGGCTCCATCTGTAAGTTTATAAAGAAAACAAATATAGATAAGAAAGCAAGTTATTCACTCCCCAGTGGAGTCGCCATTTTGTTATCAGGAAATCTAGTGTCTATGCAGAGATGCTAGTCCCACTAAGACGGGTAGCTATCTTAGAAACAAACAGATTAAAGTTACTTTCGTTTTCCTGTACAAGAAGTAGATAGGAGAGGAGCAAAGAATACCAACCTCAATCTTTCGCTTGGTTCCTTGCTTATTCCTTCTCCCCTCTGACGGATCTTTAGCGCTCCTTCCTTGATTACTCCACTTCAAAGAGTACCTGTAAAGTCAAGGCAACATAATACCTTCAAAGTACAGAGATCTACAATCATAAACAATATAGGACCAGATATATATTGACCACACAAATGCATATATCATCAAACATACAAGAATATGGAGGAAAACTTGAATAGCTTTATTGATATAAAGATTAGAAGAGAGGATTACAACCCATTGATCTGACCAAGCGTCATCCTCCCAGCATGAAAGCCCTTCTTCACCTCATGAAAAGCTTAGATCACCCAACACTATGATGTTCCACCAGGAAACCAATAGCACTTCCTTACAAGATACCAGATTCCAGCCTCCAACCCCCTAGATCTTTGGGATGAGGGATCCATATATAGATATTTGTAGAGGTGTGAGTTAGCTCTAGGTTTTTGATTAGTTTCATTCCACTGATAGTTCTTGGTTCCACTTGGAGATTTCATTGATCTCTTACTCATCCCTGGGCGAATTCTGAGAAGCAAGTGTCATATGAGAAGTTTCTAAAAGATTCCTTGATCATCCACTTAGTAAACTTTATTTCCATTTGTCTATTCTCGCTTATCACACCCTATAGAAGGAATTTTTAGTATGCATCGCACCTCCCGTGTGTAGTAGGTGTGATGCATCGCACCCTAACCATGGAGCAAGTGAGATGATCTAGTTTTGACCAGTTCTGAGTAGTTTTTCTTGGAGAAGTTCTGGGAGATGATGTAATCAGCTGACCTTCTCCCTTTAGAGTATGAAACAACACTTTTAGGGACTTAGAAGCCCTTGGTTTATGGACATATGTGATTCGGGTTAGAGTACCCAAATATGTCTATAACACACTTGATCTTTCGAAGATTGTCCTTCAGTGCCAGCTTCCTTTGATCACTGCTATTCTAATATAAATGTTTCAATGTTTTCCACATTGCAAACAGAGACTCCTTCCCATGGATGCTTGAGACTATGTGATCTCAAACACCCTCCAAGAGAATTCTCCTAGCTCTAGCCACACACTTACCCCATTCAACCAGCTCAGTCTTGTCAGCAGGCTTAGGGACTTCTTGATCAATGAAATCCTTAAGATCATTATCTTCTAAAACTTCCTTCATGTGATCCTTCCAAGCTATATAGTTTGAGTTGCCATCAAGGGCATACTGAAGCCTCAAAACATTGAACGCCATCGATGAAACAGATGCGATAAGAACTTGAGATCTATATCAAGAAAAAGAAACTTCGAATTCCTCCTGCTAGTATATTGTTCTTGCTTGATCACCTATGCTCTGATACCATGTAGAAATTTCACCTGTAGAACAAACCGATATATGCAATGTCCTAAAGTATAATACTTGTTCTACTTCTACAAAACATTAAGAGAAAGCATAATCGAAATCATGAGCAACATCAAGTAGAAACATGCATAATTGATCAAGAGAATTAATCACACATAACACAAGATATATCCAGGGGAAAGCACCAGCATAAAACCCCAACCATGTATTATCAATCAAGTGGAAATTCTCTTCACAATACAAGAAGAATTAGCTCTCAAGCTATTCAGTTCTCAATGAACTATGAAGATATGAAGATATGTCTCATGAACCACCCAAGCCCTGTTTATATAGGCTTTCCCTATGGTCC